>PVJD01011622.1:0-45021 GCA_004026545.1 Mormoops blainvillei
TGGTAGTTCTGCAGCTTTTCTGTCAATCTTAAATCATTTTGAAATAAAAACTTACAAAACAAGACTGCACCAGTAGGATAAATCACACAGTGTTTTGTGTACATTATGAGGGGCTCCGTGACCTGGTGCAAGTTTGAACAAAGGCAGGCAAGCAACCTCTGCCCTACTCATCCTCACTACGTTTAATTAATTGTTGCCTTGGCTGAGGTATCCCTGATGGAGAGCTTCATAGAAAATCAAGCTCAGTGTATTCCCAACAGGCTTTTATCAGTAATGATAAAGATGATGATGATGAAATAAACTGCCTTACAGCTAGCGGTAGCCCTTACAAATGTTCTTATTGTGGTATATCTGTGTTTTGCTTTTATTCTTGAAAATTCATTAGTAACCAAAATATACATCAGAAATCACAGCATGTGAACCCGTAATGAGTCATTGGTCTTATCACTCCAGGTAATTTCAGGAAATGTACTATTTTCTAACGTGAAATAGAAATTCCTAGCTACCAACACCAATAGAAGGGAGGGAGAATGGGCCTCATTTCAAAACTTAGAGGTTTTATTAGCCTTTAGAATGTTCTAAAAATTAACTGGGCTTTGAAACGTGTTAATATATTTACATTTGGATACGAATGTGATTAATTTTCTGAGAATCTATGCAGAAAGAGCGAATAACGGCTACCACGGGCTAGCACAGCAATATTTGGGAGCCTGCCCGCATTGGCCATCTTGCTCCTGGTTAAGAACTCCGGGCTGCTTGCTTCCTGTCGAGAACGGCTGGCTGGCTTCCCAGCTGTACGCTGACCGTGAACAAGCCCGTCCTGGAGCGGGCCCGTAGTGGGGTTTCCAGCGCTTGCTCTGGACTTACAGTAAGCAGAGCAGATACTGTCGGCAATCACGAAAACAACTTTTTTTGGTGGAAGCCACTGCTGAGGCAGGATTTGAAGGTGCTAATTCTTTGCACCATCTGTTACTTTGATTATCCTTCGTCACAGGGCACCAAGGGCTGTAGCACTCTCGTTAAGCATTACGGCTGGGCCCAGCTAAGGGTCAGTCTCATCGTGCTGCTTTCGGAAGAGATGAGCATCCTGCGGGTGACACTTCAGCCCTGAGGGTGGCTTGGGACAGAGGCGGGAGCTGTCTGATGAGCAGCCAGGAGAGGTGTTCACGCCAGCTGTGAATTCTCTGCTTACCCTGCTTCCATAATTGAAGTGCTTTACAATTGAAATGGAAGCGAAGAAGCCTGGCGGTCCCCAAACAGCTCAAAAGCATGGAAATATTCCTTTTATTGTCTACAAAGCGGTGAGCCATCTAGCCAGTGGGTCTGTTCTTTGAGCTAGTCAAAAATTGGCATTCAGGTTCTAGAACACCATTCTGTGACAATGTGTCATTTGGGACAAGTCACTTAGTCTCCTAGAGCAGCAGGCAGCTAACTCGCGTAAAGGGCCAGACACATGCCCAGGGTGGAGCAAATGTAGGTGCGCAGTTGCGAGTATGTGAAACAGTTTGTTCTTGTATCATTATGTATTAATTCCTGTATTATTTCTCGGCTGTAAGCCTGCATTTGCCCCACCCTGTGATTTTCACCTTTGCCTGACCCAGAACCTCTGTCACAACCACTCAGCTGTGAGGACGGTGTGTGAAAGCCACCACGGGACAATATTTAACAGATGAACACAGATGCGTCTCCCAATAAAACTTTACTAATGAACACTGAGATTTGAATTTCATGTAATTTTCACATCATAAAATATTCTTCTTCTTTCGATTTGCTTTCCCCAGACAGTTAAAAATAGCTCGCAGGCTGCGTACGAGCAGGGGTGGCCTACAGTTGCTGACCACTGTCCTAGAATTTCAACGTCCTTGTCTGTGAAAAGAAATCACAATATTTTCTCTTACTTCCTGTGATGATCAAATGAGAAAACATATGCAAGCGTCCATTTAAAACACTTAAGCACTATATAAGATGTTAACAGGGTGCTGTGTTTTTATCGAGGGTGTTTTTCTTTTTTCTTTTTTAAAAATTCCACATATAAGTGAAATCATATGGCATTTGTGTTTCTCTGTCTGACTTATTTCACTGAGCACAGTACCTTCTAGGTCCATCCATATTGTTACGAATGGCAAGATTCCCTTCTTTCTTTTTTATGGCTGAATAATGTTTCATTGTGGGTGTGTATCACATTTTATTTAGCCACTTTTTATCTGCCTTTGTCCATTTATCCACTGACAGACACTGAGGTCGTGTCCACATCTAGGCTATTGTAATTACTGCCGCAGTAAACACAGAAGTGCACACATCTTTTCAAGTTAGTGTTTTCATTTTCTTCAGGTAGACACCCAACAACATAGGTTGATGATCTGGGCATAGATTAATTACAGAACAATGGACTCAAAAACACGGAACAGACAACCCAGTGTGAGGAGCTGGCTGGGATGCAGGAGGTCAGTCAAGCTCTAGCCACCGTGAGCTTGAAAGTCAGCGGGCTGCCCACCGTCCTCCGACATTCGCTCCCCAGGGTGAACCGGACCTTACAATGTAGGTTTGGTATTTATTCAGGTGGCAGTCGCAGTGGGGCAGTGGCCCCACTGCAGCAGCCTGCCCTGTAGTCCTCACCCAGAGGTCAACAGTTCTGTTTGGCAAAAACTACACTTTAAAATTTTGAATTTGAATGCTTCCTACAGACCCAGGCCCCATAACTTCCTACTGTTTTATGCCTGGTGCTGTTATAACACTGGCCCCTAAAAACAAGAGAGGAAGCAAAATGAAGTGCCCTGAGCTCTGGCCCTAGGCCTCCTGCTCTGGAGCGCCCCCTGCCCAGCCCCTGGGAGCAGTGAGACCTCCGACAAGCTCTTTAACATCTAACGGAAGATACTAGGAACACTACCTGGCTCGCGGTAAGTGCTCAGTTGGGTACTAGCCATTCTCACTGCTAGGGTTTGCTACGGTCATGAAGAAGGAGAAAAATCCAGGACTAAAATACAGATACGTACCAAATAGAGATTGACTGCCGACAGTGAGGCACACCAGAAACGGCCAGGAGGTGGGCGAGGCCCAGAGCAGAGGGTGAAGAAGGGTGGCAAACACACAGGACTCCCCGAGGATGTGTGGGGGCAGGACCCTGACAAAACTCAGACAGAAAGACCTGTGTCAGGGAGGGAAAGCTTCTCCTCTAACCACGTGTGCTCCGCATTTGGGGGCCTATGAATTAAACTGACAAAGATAGATGAGTGAGAGAAAAGACAAAATTTAATGACCTAAACCACACAGGAGAGTTCGCAGAAAAATGTGACTTAAGGAGGTGCTAGAATTGGGGGCTTATTTATCATCTTAACAGAGGGTGGGGAGGGGCGAAGAGAAAATACGTGACTTCTAGGAGAGATAAGTGGGCCCTTAAGAGTAGACGGGAGCGGTGAGTCTAGGTGGTGTGCACACTTGCGGCTTCTCTCCAGGGACGCGTCAGCCCTCCCTGGCTGTAAAAATCGCAGGGGAGGGATTCGGGGGACTGAGTTTTCTTTAGGAGGCTCCGTTTATAGGCAGATAAGGGAGTTGAGAAAAAGCCTATTCTTAAATGCTTCCTGCACAAAATAATTTTTACACCAGCTGCAGACCCTGGACCCCTTCACCAGTATTTTAAGATTAAAAAAAAAAAAAAGACTTAAAAAGAACTCTAGATAATAAAAAGGGAGATGAGACTGAGGGCTCTGTCATCTTCAATGAGTGACTAGAGCCCTACATTGCATTCTGGAGTTATTGCAACCTTACGAATGGTTCGGTGGACGTAAGTCGCCATGATTCTGTATTTATTCTATGAAATTTCTGATGGATGAAGAAGCCAGTAGTGAGCAGAGGACGCCTAGTCACCAAGACAGAGATATGAGATGAGATAAAATGTCCAAGAGCAAGAGGCAGGGACCCTGGAGAGCTCCAGCGTCCGCCGCCACCTCCCGCGGAGCTGGAGAACTAAAGAAGCGAAGCCCCGACTCAGAGAGCGGTGTGTCCAGGAATTGGGAAGCTGTGATGGAGGGGCTGGCGCAGGTTCCTCAAGAGAAGGAAGAAGACTCGAGTCATCCTTTTGAGACATTCATGCTTTCTAGCCATTCTTTATGGCCACTAACTTTCGATTTCAGGGTTTGTCGCACCCCTGCTGAAGAATAGCACAGGGGGCTCCTTTGAATTGTCATTATCCTCCGCGGGTTCTGCCTTCTCAGCCCGTTTCCTGGCCTTTTGGATCAGGGAAGCTATTTTTATAAAATGATCAATCTAGATACGCCGCCTCTTCTGCTGTACCTTGCTAGGGCGGCCCTCCCTGCTTTGGTCGTGGTGCCCTTTCCCGCCCTGCGCTCTCCTGCTCTCTGGGGAGACCCTCAGACAGGGAGCTCTCTCGCTTTCCTTTCTCCACCCCCCAATATTTTCCTGTTCTGCCCACCACCCAGCAGAGCTGCTTATTCCGCACTTTCTCTGTGTCAGCTCCTGTTCTCAGGACGGCTGCTGTCCCAAAAGTCCCTTAGGGCGTGCCCCCGGACTTACGCTTTTGCCTGCTGGTGATCTAAACAAAGAATTCACTCTACAAGAGCTTGAGACCACCACTCTAAGCAAAGGCTGCTCGGGGAGTAGGAGGGAGAAGTTTAATGAAAACCTTTGATTAGGATGGAAGGCATCCAGTACATATACTTAACACGTCAAATTCATGCCCTGCAAAGGAGCTGACAGGGGCAGCGGGTTGAGAGCACTGTTTCTGCCACAGTCAGCATCCCTGGACCTGGCAGAGGTCTACGAAGCTTCGTCCTTGTCCCCAGCCCTGTGACCTTGGACAGGGGGCTATTTCTCCCTGGGCTGCAGGCTTCCTGACCCGGTGACGAGAAGTGGACTCTTGAGAAAAGAAACCAAACACGTGCACAGCGTCAGCGGTCTGAGCGTGGGTCTTTTCCCTTGGGTGCAACTTTCCAAGTAGTTCACATTTTTCTCATGGTTTTTAGGAAACAAACAGACTCGGTCATGCTTATTTCCTGGGTGATATCCCAGCATCATGGGAAATGGACAGTAGGAACTGTGCGATGGCGCTCACTGTGGCTGTGACCTTCAGGGCAGGAAGAAAAGAATGCGTGCTTCCTAAGACTGCTCTACTTTGGTAAAATAGGGGACCTTCAGCTGACCTAAGGGATATTATTTCTATGCTACATATTATTAGGCATATACTGTAACTTACCTTCTACTTAAGAAATTTTTTTGATGAAAATTTAAAATGCCTCAGGCCTTTCGGGAAAAATGAATACTCTAATACCTAACACCTGAAACCCACTCAGTCCCCTGCTTTCTTCTCTCATTATTATTTCTGATTATCCATCCAGGTCAACCTCTGACGTAATATTAGTTTCACGTGGTGGGAAAATAAAACTGAAGAGATGAATTAGCCCATGCTGTGTGGCATTAGTCAATACATTTAGACACAAAATCCCAATTCATTCAAAGAGAAGACCACCATGAAAAACGCAGGCCACACCAGTCAATATCCAGACGTGGACGGCTGTTCGAATAGGAGAGTAGGTGGGAAGTGAGTTAGCAAGAGAAGAGGGAGAGCGCAAGGGGGAGGCACAGAGATCGGTCAGGTCAGCGTTTCACGCTGCTGCAACTCAGTGTGACGCAGAAATTCATTCTCCTCAGGTAATTTTTCAAGCCTTATTATTCTCTAGAACTGTTCATGTATTTTAGATGTAAGACTCTGAAGGAATATATATTCTTTCCACTTCATTATCTTAGTATAAGAATTCTACCTGTCAAAGCAATATTTTTTCCAAAAAGATCATTTTATTTTATTTATGAGAGAAGCAAGGGGAGGGGAGTGCAAGTTTTGGGCCAGAGGCAGCTGCTGTGTTTTTCCACTTCCCAGCTGCGGTGTGCAGAGAAGTGGGTGAGCAAATCAAGCAGCAAGGAGGTCACATACTCACTCACTCACTCACTCACTCACTCACTCATTCACTCATTCATTCACTCACTCATTAACTCACTCATTCACTCACCCACTCATTCATTAACTCCCTTATTCATTCTTTCATTCATTCATTCATTCTTCAGTAAGTACAGAGGCTTTACTGAACTTACTCAGGGAACCTTGGAGACACAGAATCACTTGGGGGCAGCCAGAGACCAGTGCTCCGACCGTGTACGCGCCCCACCCCTGCTTGTGGTCGCCAGTCGCACAGCTGTCCTGCTGACCTGCTCTCCAGTCGCAGTTTAACCCCACACTGGAGGCATTACAAGCAAGCTCAGAAGGTGTTGTCTAACATAGGAAGTGCGAGCCTTTCAAACGGTGAGATGGAGCAGGTACCCTGCGTCCTCGCGCTTCGCAACCAGTGATGCAGAGATGTAAACTTGGAGGCTTTTTAAGGCCGGAAGTGATGAACGTCATGAGCTCTGCACCTATGTATGGGCCCATATCGCCTTGTTGACAAAATTAGGGCCATTTGAAGATGGAGTTGGCTTTCCCTTGAGATGACCTTATCTAATCTTCTCATTTTCAAGTTAAGAAGTCCAGACTCAGATTTCAACCTCAGCTTGCTCTATTCTCCCCCAGAATTCTCTCTGGAAGACTCATATGAGACAGACAGAGAAAACCTGGTCAGTCGAACCTCAGGAAGCCTGCCCCCTTCCCCGCCGCTCAGCAGTGCTAACCTGGGTGAGTTTCTGAAGCCGGTCCCACATAGTCCAGGGGATTCTGACTTCCTCCCCATCACCCAGAAACCAACTGTGTTAATTTTCTTTTGCTGTTGTAACAATCACCACAAACTCAGTGGCTTAAAGCAACACAAGTGTATTTTCTTTTTTCTTCATTTTAATTTTTTATTGTATTTTTTGCCATTACCATTTGGTCCCCTTATGCCTCTTCCCCACTGCAATTGCCACACTGCTGTCCCTGTCCATAAGTCCTTTCCCCTTTGTGCTCAATCCTTCCACCCCCTAACCTCCACACCCACTAGCTGTCATCTGCTCTCCAGCTATGAGTCTTTGCTTGTTAGTTCAGTTTGTTCGTCAGATTCCACATATGAGTGAACTCACATGGCATCAGTCTTTCTCTGACGGGTTTATTTCACTTAGCGCAATGTTCTCCAGGCCCATCCATGCTGTTGCAAAAGGTAAAATCATCTTCTTTTTTATGGTTGAGTAGAATTCCATCGTGTAAACATCCCATGGGAACAACAAATGTATTACCTTACGGTTCCGGGGGTCAGAAGTGTGACAGGCATCTCACTGGGCTAACACGGAAGTGTGGGCAGGGCTGTGTTCCCTGCAGAGGCTCCAGGGGAAAACCCATGTCTTTGACGTCGCCTGCTTTCCTCGGTTTGTGGCCCCATCACCCATCTTCAATGTGACAACCTCAGGTCCAGTCCTCAGGGGCCACCACACCAGTGTTCACTGCTCTACCTCCCCTCCCCCACTCCCCCTTTTAAAGACCCACCTGGGTAATCTGTGACAATTTCCCTATTGCAGGGTCCACTTACTAGCAGTCCCCTTTAATCCCCTCTCCGTGTAGCCTGCCCTGTTCACAGGACCTGGGGCCTGGGCGTAGACCTCTTTGCAGGGGCCTTATTCCACCTCCCACACCTACTAACTAATGTGAAGTTTGGGCTCAGAAGAATTTCTATGACCACGAAATTGGAGGTTTCATTTCTGGAAAATGTTCACTTCCTCTGGATCCTCTAACCTCCTGTGACATGTCCCCTGGGAGGGCCAGTTCCTGACAACCATTCAAGCACAGTGTGATGACCATCGTTTGCCTTTTAGTGGCTCTCATACATGTCAGGCCTCCCTGCGAGGAAGTGTGATGTTAGTCCTCCAGTTTTGTAAACGACAGAACCGCGACACAAACATTCCCAGGGCGTGCTAAATAAATCCTTGTGAGGGAATGAAATAATTCAACCAGCTCCTACAGACTTTGGCGTGGGGCGCGTGTGTGTGTGTGTGCGTGTGTGAATAGCTGTCTGTGATGTGCCATTTGTACTAAACTCGGAAGTGAGGTTAAGAAGTTAGAGTACAGGCTCCCTACACTTTTTCTCTTCTTGCCACCGCTGTTGGCCTGAAACGATCAGGGTCCTTCACCAAGGCGATGTGACTTGGGTGTCGCACACTGCCGTCTAAAGCAGCAGCCTCTTCAGATCTGGCCTTGGTGGGGAGCCTCGGGGCAGCACATTAAAACTCCAGGTGCTCTAAGAACTTCCTGGGTGGGGTGGAAGAGGGAGTACGCGGGGGAGGAGCGATGTGAGAGGAACCCAAGGGAGGGGCAAGACATCTGGGTTCCTACAGAACAACGCTGAAGCCCGGGGCGGGGCGGGGGGGCATCATGAAAATGTAATTCATGGTCATGATTGCTGGAAAACTTTTATTCTCTGCATTTTAAAATTTATTTTTATGCAGCTGAAATTATGTATTTTTTTAAATTTAAAATAACTGCTCTTTTTGCTCCAGCCTGGAACAGGCAAGGAGACGGGGGCGGGGGGCGGGTTGCGACAGGGAGAAGTTTTTTCGGAAGGCATCAACCTGCCTTGTTCTCAGCCAGCCGAGCCCCTCAACAGCAAAGGCTCCTGGTCCCTCCTGCAGGTTTGCCCTTGGCCCGCCCTGCGAGGGAAGGGAACGGGGATGGAAAGGAGGGTGGGGAGAGGGCAGTTCTGCAGGGCCAGCCTTTCAGGACCACGTTGGTCCTGCTGCGGTGAGCAGCGCAGTGTCCAGGTGGCCCTGCTTGGGAACTAAGAACCCTTCCCGGTTCTTAGTCTCCCCTCGATGTCCTCTGCTAACAAGGACCTTTACCTTAGTTCCTTCGTCTTGGCTAAGCCACCCAGCACCACTCCTTTTAGGTGACAGTCTTGCCTTTCTCTTTGGTGCTAAACCCACCCCTGCTCACCCTGGCCCCACTCTGCAGGACAGCGGGGTCCGATTCCTGACGCTGTCCTGGGACCACGCCCATCTGACCTCTCCCCGGAGCGGCCCGCCACCGGTTCTCCCGTGGGGCTACCCCATCACCACTCCGACGTGATACAACACACGGAAGAGCATGGAGACCACTCCTTCCCAGCAGCTCCCCGGCGTCGGTGTGCTCCAGCATGGGCCACGGGGTGCGGTGACACAGAGACTATTGGGTCTCCTGTCGAGTTTCCAAGTCAGCAGGTTTGGGGTACGGCCTGACATCTGCATTCCTAACATGTTTCCAAGTCACGCAGAAGCTGATGGTCTGTGGCCCGTGATTTGAGAAATGCTGGTTTATTTATGGACGTTTGCATCCACCCCCCCGGAATGAGCAAATATTTGTGCTTAGATGTATTTGCATGAGACCATTTTTCTTTTATGAGAAATGAAAAATGCATGGTCCAGAGACAGTTGAAGTCCCTCTGCTGCCTCTGCTTTCTCCTGAGGGTGACCAGGGCCACCCTCCCAGACGCCTGCTCTTCAAGGGCAGGTCTGCTTCCCTCTGCAGCTCGACCCCTTAACGTCCCGCTGGCAGGACGTGACAGCATAGTGCCCATTAAACCTCCATGAGGAGAGACTGAATTAGGTTGTCGCCGTGAGGAAGACGGCCCTCACCGGGCAGCGGGCACTCTCTCTGCCAGGGGGAGAGGCCGGGATAGGGCACAGCAGCTGCAGGAATCTCCCTCAGTAGAGTAGGTGGGTGGAGCCCAGGCCTCGTAATTTAGGAGACGGAAGCCTTGATACTGACAGCAGGCTCACGCCATGTTCTGGGGTCCTGGCTTCCAAGCTAGGACCAAGAGGGGAGCGTGACACATCGCCGCCAGGAAACCAAATACCAAACTTCTCATTAAGGGCTTTCGACTGGGCCATGCCTGTGAGTAAACTTCAGGCTCTCAATGGGTAAACACAGGAGTTTTCTAATTTAATAAATGCTGGTCCAAGTGGCAGTTGAGAACCACATAAAATCAAAATGATCTAAATGGCCAAACATCCCCCTAACAGCCTAGGAATTTTTCTTTCATTCTTCAATCACTTTCACTGTATTGGTGGAGTTAACAGAATGGACGCGCACCTGATCCGACTCACACCGGCTGCTCACTGCGTGTCCCCAAGATGCAAGTGGAACTAGTTCCTTCTCGGGCTCCCTCCTCAGCATCCGTCCTCAGCCCGCCCTCCCTCAGCACCTCCACTGGGCTGTCCGGCAGGCGTCGCCCTCCCACCTCCGCTGTCCCTTCCCTTCACACGGGCCACCTGGCTGGCCCCTCTGAGCTGGCATGGCCACTATCAGCGCCTGGAGCTGGGGGAGAGTGTCTATCCACCGTTTTTCTTCTCCTCTTCTTCACTAGGAAAACCTGTCTTAACCTAGTTCTCATCAAACTCTGGTCCCCCATAGCTCCACCAGGCGAGGTGATTGCTGGGTCACCGTGGAGGTTCCCCGCCCTTCCCATGCGCCCCAAACGTCCAGGTAATGAGGCAGCCTCGGACACTAGCTGGATCAACAGCGAGAGCCCCAGGAATTTCATTGAGAGAATAGTTCATTGGGAGCTGATGATAAATTATTTTAATCAGTGTAAAATCTAATACAAGCACTGGGTTTACTTAGTCATTCATGTTATTTGCATGTAACTATTCTCGTGAGATTAGCATAATGTTTGCAGTCCAGTATTTCTGTCATAGCCATCAAACAGTTCTATCACTAACTACCCCATCAGATAACAAAGAGAAGCATCTAGGCTGCAAATTAAACAACAGCATCGAAATTAAACAAAAACTCAAAATTAATCTACACACACAGAAACACACACGGTTGCTCTTAAGGATGAAAAATCCTCTTGAGAATAACAGCCATTGAGAAGGCAGATTTGGTGATTTGAAGTTGAGCGTTTTGGGTTCCTTCCTGGCTCTGTTAGTATTGCTATCACTTTTCCATGATGCAACGTTGCATCTCGGCAATTACTGAAGAGGTTGAGCCTCTGGGAAGAAAGTGAATAAGGATGGGAAGCTTTTGCTCAAGTAGGAATTCACAGCTTCTTACCAATGATGAGATTATTCTGGTCTGCTTCAAGAGACAAATGCTGGAGAGTCACAGTTTTTAAATTGAGTGTCATATATGTTTTCCTCATTTTAAAATCTAGGGTCTGAGCCAGATGGGGACTGAGGAACGAAAACCTGGGGAGAAGAAAGGAATGCCAACCTGTTCCTGCTGGCACCGCTCTCCTCTGTATTGAATCAGGTTATTGACTTTAGCGTTTTTCTCAAGATGATCTTCCCAAGGGGCCACCCATGCCGAGTGGGTAAGTAAAACATAAAAGTGAGTGGCCACAGCAAACAGACACCTGTAAAACTGCCAATGCTGGGGAAACGCGAAGGCTCACATGGCTAGATTAGACATCTTTGGGCGTGGGGCTCTGAAATCGCGGGCCACTGGACTTGCACGGGTACACTTTGCTGCCATGCAGAGCTGGGGATGTGTTTCTGCCATCGATAGAGCTCGTCCCTTCGCCTCGGGGCCCGATTTGAAATCTGGTGTCTTCGCGCGTGGTCCCTGGTCACTGACCCTACACAGCTCTGTCGCCATTGCCGCCAAGGTCGCCTCTCGCTTCCTTCCACTTCCCAGAGCGAAACAAGAGCATTTTCTCAAATTTTAATCAAACATGTCTTAGAGTTTGAGGAATATATGTATGTGTTAACCGTGGTTTATAAGATAGGGAATCTCCAATTCAGATCATCATTAGGCACTAAATTGTGTCTCTCTCATGTTCCAGGAAGCTCACAGGGCCCCTCCCCCTCCTCTACTCACCCTATTTGATTGGCTTATTGTAAATATAGTAGTTGGTGACAAGAGTTCGTAGGTAACCTGAAATAATGTACATTTGTGCTTCTGATTTTTTAAATAACTGTTGCTGGTTTTCTGCACTACGAAGACAAATATTCTATCCAAGTCAGTACCTGGCGTTCCCCTGCAGCCGCCACCCCAGGAGACGTGTCCGTGGGTCCCCAAAAGAACAGTGAACATGCAGAGCAAGTGGGAATCTAGTGAACTTTAACTGGGCATCATATTTTTCACCTTTTCCCCACCTCTTAATCAGGACTTCATACTATTCCAAACCAATATGAAGCCACTCTGTCCTGTTTTCTGAAAGTATCGAGAGAATACCCAACCACTTGGTCACAGTGACTATGCTATTTTAAGACACTGAGAGAGAGAGACGTGTACCAGGGGTGATCAGTGAGTGTGCAAGTAATGAAGTCACAGGAGCCACAAAGCAGGATACAAGTGGAGATATTCAGGAGAGGCGGCACCCATGGGTCTTTGCAGAAGCTCCAGACACTACCTCTGTTGGAGGACTGATGGGCACTCGCACCGACTGGACCTTTAGGCATGTGGACAACAGGGGTGGGAGTGGAGTCTGCCCGGACACCGGGGGGCCGAGCCACAGAGGTCAGAGCAGGTGAGACTTGAGTTGGTAGCGATGAGAAGCCATGGGAGTTTGGCGCAGGCCAGTGCCACAGAGCAGTGCTTGAGAAGACTAATCCGGCGGCAGGCTGTTTTCAGGACCTCATTCTGAGATTTAATAACGGGCAAGGAGTTCTGTTAGAATTAACCTATCCTCCTTTTCCCTCACATCCGGTCCTCATTGGAGGTGGTGAACAGTTGGTTAATATCTTCTGAATAATAACCCCTTCCCAGGCTTGCAGTGGAAGTGTCATCTAAAGTGACAGGATCTGAACTGAGGCGTGAAAGTGCCTTTGACACGACTTAGTCACCCCTCTGCAGAGGAAGTGGGCACTGGCCCGTCAAGTCCGTGGTGGCCCCAGAAGTTCTGGTGCCTAACCATGTGTTCCTTGTCGTACTCAGAGGCTCAGTAGTTACCCCACCCCTCCCCTCGGAGCCTCTCCAAGGCCCACCGTGGCCCCTGCCTCCCTGAACCGATGTGCCTGGCTTCCAGCGGAGGCTCCTTGAACTCCCAGGCCTTAGGGCCACCCCATCTCTAAGATGCCCCCTGCCTTCCTCCCTCTGGCTTAAACCATACTGACTCTAGAAGACTTTCCCCAATGAGCCCAGTTAAATCTCGTTATGCCTTCACTTTGTATCCTCTCAGTTCCTAGTAATGAAAACATTGTTTTTCTTCATTTTTGAGGGAATGATTTGTTCTAGACAAGGAAAAAATGTTGAAAATATATGCTCTTTCTTTAACTGTCAAGGGTGAGTCACCTAAGTGGTTTTTCAAAGCTCAATTTTCTATAAGGATATAGCACCTATTTGTTCTGTCTCTTACAGCCAAGTCTATTAACATAAATTAACTTTTATTTCATGCCAAAAGGCACCACCATTAACAGACATCCGTGTTCCTGCCCAAACTGCCCCTCTCGTGTCTTTCCCATTTTATTTATTAGCAACACCTTCCTTACAGTTGCCCGGAAAAAACGTGGAGTCGCCCTTTCCACCTCTGTATGCCTTGCTTCCGACGTCCATTCTAATAGACCCAGAACCTGACCAGCGCTTCCTGACCCCACTCTTTGCAATCGGACCCCTGCCTTCATCACCTCTTGCCTGGACGGTGGCCTTGCTTCCTGACTGGCCTCCCTGCTGCCACCTGGAACCCCTCCCACCCAGGTGTGTTCTCAGCACGGCAGGAAAAGTGATCCTGTCCGAGGGAGCGCGTTCAGTCTTCTTTCTCCAGAACGCCGGCCAACCCGCTGCCGGTCTTCTGCCTCGTGGCCAAACAAGACGGCCCAGGGCAAGCGCATGCATTTTCCATTCCGGGTCTTCATTTGCTCCGATGCTGCTTTGCGCGTTCAGGTTGGAGGCTGCGCCCCAGAGCTGCGATCCTAGGCGGGTGACGGCCCGGCGAGGCGGCACCGTTGCTACTTGCGCTTGGTGCGCTGCTGGGTCGCACGCGCTTGTCACTGTGCTTCCCACTCTCTGCCTCTGGGGCCGCTCGGGCTGCCCTTCGAGCGACCCTCGCCTCTCCACCGGGCTGCTCTGCACACGGTGAATGGTGGTTTGCTGCCCTGCTCGCAAGGCCTCCCTCTTCAGAAAAGTAAAAATGGACCGTCAATGCCTGGGGTGCCTATGGGGACGCCTATGTTGGTCGGTTTCATCTCGCTGAAGAGCTGTTCGCCCTTCCGTTGTCCATTTACAAGACACCCCCCAAACCCCAGCTTGAGAACCCTTTCCCCTTCCTTGTCACAATGGCTCCCCTCCTGACGTCTGTAACAGGAGCTTGGTGGGCAGGTGGTGACGTGTACAAACGTGGAAGGCTCACCCCCGTGCATGTGCCTGACGATCACAACTTCACCACCACGAGGCCACCCCAGCCTATACCCCCAAGGATATGTCTGTGAGTGTGAGTGTGTGTGTGTGTGTGTGTGTGTGTGTGTGTGAAAGAGAGAGAGAGAGAGAGAGAGAGAGAGAGAGAGAGAGAGAGAGCGCACTAAGGTACAATGGAAAACGCATGATACTGGACTTATAAATTCTACTTTTTAATCTTGACTTTGATATGAATTTGCTGTATCATCTACAGAATATTCCAGTCTTTTTGCCCCCAGTCCCTCAACTATAAAAATCAATGCATTGAACCAAATTAGTAACAGGAAATGTGCGTGCTCTTCACACTCATGTCTACAGGAGGTGCGGGGACAGGAGGTACAACCGATCGATCAAGTTTTCTTACTTCTGAACATGATTTGTCATCCTGACCTTTTTTCACGTAGCGCTCTGGAAGTCACTATGAAGCAATCGGAGGTGGAATATGAGATAAACACGACTGGACTTTAATGATCTTTAAGGCTTCTGAGTCTATCGTTCCCTGTTGTTGTAGGAATAATCGTTTTCCCTGTTAGCTACCAAGGCTTATTTATTAAGGTAAATGTTACTTTGAAATTTATTGCCTACTAAATACAGAATAATATCATACCACTTATTACGTATTATGTGCCAGGTCACATATTTTTTATATAATCTTTAATATATTTTTCCATCACCATTTAGTCCCCTTATACCCCCTCCCCGGCAATCGCCTCACTGTTGGCCATGTCCCTGAGTCCTTTATCCTTTTTCACTCAATCTCTCCCCCGCAAATAGAGATATTTTTCATTCTACTCTCACTCCGTTGTTTATTTGGCCAGTCTTTCATGGGTGGGCACTTAGGTTACAAAGTGTATGCACAGCTCTATCTGTTATACACCCTTGGTACAGCCCTTTGTTTATCGGAACAGCCCTTTAAGGTGGACATTTTTAATCTTAACTAGGAAATGAAAGCTTAGAGAGACTCGACAACTTGCTCACACTTACATTTCTAAATTGACATTATTTTTAAATTTATCATTTCTTACTTATAAGACTGGTAACTTGGTAACATATTCCACTGACCAGGCACTAGGGAAAAAGAGACTTTCGTCCATTGCTGGTGGAAACACAAAATGTTTTAACTCCTTTGATGGAAAATTTGGCAACATCTAACAAAACTATGTAGGTATTTTCTTTAAGGCCCAGAAAGTCCACTCCTGAGCATTTGCCCTTAACGCACACCCCCAGAAATTCAAAACCACATGTGCACAACTTACTCATCTTGGGACTATTTGCGATAGTAAAATACTGTAACCTAAATGCCCATCCATACAAGGCTGGTTAAATAAACAGTGGGGCGATAGTAGAATGAAAAATACCTCTATTTATTGTAATGAAATCATCTTAGTATATAACCTTAAGTGAAAAAAGCAAGAGACAAAAAAATAAAAAAGACCTAGTACGCTACCTTTGTGCAAGAAAGGTGAACTAAGGATGTATGTGAATGTCTACCTATCGTCTGCCTATCATCTATCTAGATATCCGTCCATCCATCCATCCATCCATCCACCCATCCTCCATCATTCACTGACAGAAACAAGGTAGAAGGGATTTGAAGAGAGACTTTGCTGAGTATAATTTTTTATATAGTTTTGACTTATAAAACATGTCAGTTATATATTTTCAAAAAATAAAACTAAATTGAAAACTGTAAAAAAACAAGCACTGAAATGAAATACAAGTGATTTTAACAGTATGTGAAATTAATTACATATCCATACAGAAAACATGAATTCAAGTCAATTTTAAGCACACTCTCTAAACTGTATGCCGTTGTAGGGCATATAAAGACACTGCAAATACTTGTACAGCTTTACCCCCTGGCTTTGTCATTGGTGGTGTCACTCTGAGGCTCTTTTGTCTGCGTGCTCAATAGAACTCATGAGTGAATATTTCACTGTTGGAAACCCTGGTTGATTTTCACTGAGGGAGAAGGAGACACAAAGAAGGCGATAAAGAAAAAGAATCCTATGCTGTTGTATTTCTGTTGTACATAGTAGTATAAACTCATGATTTTATGGTATATTATGTAAGTACTTTTTTTCAGTGAAAGGGCCTGGAAAAATAATATTTCTGTTCTAACTGTATCCAGAATTCCAATCTTCTAAAACTTATTTCCCATTAAAAGGAACCAGGTCTCCTTAAAAAACTGGAAGATTCCTGGCTTGAGGCAAGTGAAGTACAAGCACAAGGTGAGCCTGGAACATCTTGTGCCAGGAAGTAAAGACGGGCTCAAAGATTAATGGGGACATGTCACAAGGACCCAGGAGCCAGCATGAAGTGCCACCCGCTGATCAAATTTAGGGCAATTTCAGCATCAGAAAGAAAAACGATCGTAATGAATTATAACACGCTGAATTAAAGAGATCACGAATTTATGGTGATATGAGAAGAGATGGGGGAGAAAGGAGTGGTTCTTCGTACAGTCTGTCTGAATGACAGCTAATAAATGCAAAAGGGGCGATCGAAAATCGCCATTAGCGTATAGAGGATGAGAGTAGAAATCTGTAACAATATAAGAGCTGGCAGCCATGAATCATTAATGAACAGTGAAGCCACAACATCCAGGTTTACTGAGGCACAAAATGTGTACACGATCTCAAATGATCACCCCACTAATTACTCAACTAATTACCAAACAAAAAAAATGCCTTTATAATGAAAAGTGCCATGAGCGGAGCAGCCTGACCCCGTGGCATCCTGAGCCTCCCAACATGATGCGGTAGGGGACACAAGACGCCACCTCACTGTGTCCCTGTTGGAAATGCCTATAAAGAATCCGAAGGCTCCAGGATGTGGTGCCATCTCCCGAAACAGCCTGGACTCATCAAAGAATGCGATGCCGTGGCCAAACCAGAGGAGTGGAGAACCGTTGCGGAAGGAGGGAGTGGTGACGCACTGAGACCAGCCACAATGCATGCGCCTCAATGGGGACTGGGCGGCGGGGGCTGCGGAGCAATGAGGGACGTTCCTTGGGAAAGCTGGAGTATGGGCTGTGTGTTGAACAATGTCACCAGTCAACTGATGTTGATTTTCTTACGTGTGATGATGGCGTGGTGGTTGGTTACTAGAACGTCCTTGTTCTTGGGAGGTGCGTCCTTAAGTCTCTTAGAGACGAAACGTGGTCTCACGGTGTTGGTGGTCTACAGTCAATCCGTTTGGCAAAAGAGAAGAGCGTGGGCATGTGCTTGGGCACAGGCTGCAGGAAGAATTGACACTTAGTGGATCTAGAGGAGGGGCATGAGTTTTTTATTCCATTCTTTCAACTTTTGTGTGGGTTTGAAACATTTCAAAATAAAAAAGTATTTGTTTAAAAAACCATACGGCCAGTAAGTGGTAGGACCCAGGTTAAATTCAGGTCTTACTGTGGTGAAAACCCATGACCCTTCCCTGAAATCTCCTGGTGTCAACTTACAGAACTAGATCATGTACAAATATGACACCTTTTTCAAATGAGTAATTCCTGGGATTTTGCCACATGAGCCCTGGGAAGCTAGGGTCTGTGAAACGTGATGGTTAGCGGAGAACACTTTGTGCCACCTGAGGACACCTTTCCACATTTTACCTTCAGTGGGCCCTTCAGACAGGGGCACTGCCTCTTCCTGGGAGCCCTGTGCCTGGTGTGTGTACTGAAAACAAATCTATCTGCTGCAATTCTGTTTTCCTGTTAATGCCTCTAGAAAACACCCATTCATCTACTTGCTCCAGCTAAACATTTAATGGACTTGCCTATATTGGTTGATGGACAGGAAGATAATAAAATCGAATTATACCCATATCCGTATTTAAAAATTTATACCTGTATGTAACAGTCCTGAAAACCATGTAGCTCAGATTCCTGTGGAAATGGAATTTATAGATAAAATTTGAATAAGACAGAAAGACGTGGCCCTGGAAAAGTCTCCAGTCTTGTGGCCAGCCATGGCTTAAAAAAGACACAATCTAAAATTAAAATCCGGGATCAGCCATTGGTCCACCAGATAAAAATGCAGGATGCCCAGGTGAATTGGAACTTCTGATAAGGAGTACTTTTTTTTAGTATAAGTATGTCCCAAATATTGCAACAAAAAAAAATCATTGCTTATCTGAAATAGAAATTTAATTGGGTGTCCATTCTATATTCCACATTTTTATTTGCTAAGTCTGCAACCCTGAATCATGTTACCAACCAGTGATGTCTGGAGTAGAAGCTGGGGTGGGGACAGAAGGGGAGTGTAGCTGTGGGTTGGTTAGTGCAAGGAACAAATTCTGAAATCCTAAACTTATTAATTGGGAAAATTACCTTTCTATTGCTTTTTTCCTTTATCTAAACAGACAAAAGTCCTAAGAAATGCCAAACATCCAAAAGAAGGAACAGCTATGTCTTCATCAAACCTGTGGCCTCACGAAACAGAGAGGTTAATGACTCAGGATTCCAACTGTTTGTTTTCAAGGCAGATAATATGTGTGCACTGTTAATAAATGTGGGTACCCTTTTGTATGCAAACATATACAGTTCTGTCTATCCCGTCAGTAAATGTATAGCTTGCCCTGTTATTTAAGAATATTTATTATTAGTGTTTCCAGTTTTAGTGGGAAGGCAGCTAGCATTTTACTGTTACTTTTGCTTCACCAATTATTCTCTAACATACTAAAAAATTCTCTTCTATTTCTAGTTTGCCATGGTTTTTTTTTTTTTATTTGTTCATTTGACACTCAGAGTTTTATCAAGCGCCTTTTTGGTGTTTATGAGTATGATAATACAGTCTTTTCTCCTTCATTCTATATATAATGAATAGAATTACTAGATTTCCTCATGCTGAGTCAACGCTGTTCACTTGAATTCATGCTCCAGCTTCGCGTGAACTACTTGCCGCCAACTTGCAGTGTGAAAAGTTTTGGGCAAGTCACTTAACCTCTGTGTGTTTCCTTTTTAAAAAAAGAAAAATGACAGTATTAGGATTGCTGTGAAGAATAAATGCATTAACGTATGTAAATATATGTGTAAATAAACAAATATATGTAAACAAATTACTTAACATCTGTAAACTGCTTAAGGTAGGCTGGTGCACAGTAAGCCCTGGGTGTGTCATGGCTGCCATGAGAATGTGCTCTCATTGTGAGTGCGTGTGTGTGTGTGTGTGATTGTGTGTGCCTGCCTTCACTATGAGCTTCATCAGATGCATTCAGACACTTGCTATGAATATCAATGCTCTGCAACATTTCGAAATAACAGGAGTTACCTCTAGAGCCATCTGAACCTGGGGCCTTCACGAGCGTTATGTAGTTAACTAACTTTTCAATTTCTTCCACAGTTATTGGTCTTTGGGATCTTCTGTCTCTTCTTTAATTAAGTTCAGTAGTTGGTGTTTTTCTGAGAGATCCACATTTTGTCTTTGCTGACATAAGGCTTATGCCGGCGCACAGGAGGCTGTGCGCTGCAGGGCAGAGACCGCAGACTCTGGAGCCGGCCGCCGGACCTGAGCCTCCTTCTTGCTCACCAGGCAGGCAGGGGGTCTTGGGCGAATTGTTTAACCACTCCCTGCCTCAGTTTCCCTGTAACACTGGGCTAATCAAATACTTACCTCATAGGGTTTTTGTGAGATTTAAGTAAGTTAATATAGAGAAAGTACTTAGAACAGTCCCTAGAACATGGTAAGTGGTATGTGCATGTTATTATTTGTCTATAATTTTAAAAATTTCCTTTATATCTGTTTATATCCCTTTTTAATTTCTGATATGGTATGGTTCTCTCCCCTTTGTTAGAAAATTTAGCAAATGCTTGCCTATTTTATTGGTCTTTTCACAGAACTAGCTCTGGAATTTAACCTATTGGCTCTTTTCCTGTTAATTAATTTCTGAATTTATCTTTAATTAAATCTTTGTTTTCTTTTGGTTTATCTTTTCTTCTTTTTTAGCTTTTTATGTTCAGTGCTTAATTCATTTCATTGTTTCTTATTTATGTTTAATAATAATAATACTATTTAAATACTAAAATATTTTCTTTGGGGTCCTGCTGTACCCCAGTCCCATAGGATTTGATATATTATAATCTCTTGATGACGATTTTCCAAGAACAGGTTTTGTTTTATCCATACCCCCATGTACTATATGTAACACAACGGTGTGAATGGGCTGTCCCACCTCCTGTCTTAGAGGGATCCTGGGCCTGTGCTCCGGGACCTCACCATTCTCCTGCTCATTTATAGCAACAGTCCTCAATCTAGTTGGCCCTGTTTATCCTCCCCAAGTCCCACCTGCTGTTCTCTTTGTCTTCCTCAGGCGTTTGAGCACCGCTCTGCGGAAACAGCCTTTATCACCATCACCAGTGCCTGTCACTTGGCCAAACGCAGGGTCATTTATTTTTAATCCTCACCTTATGCGATGAAGCAGAATTTGATCACTCCTGTCCATTCTGAAGCTTGCCCTCACTGACTTCCAAGACATGGGGTTTCCTGACTTCCCTCCCCCTGGGCGCTTCTTTACTGACCTCTGGCCCCTTCCTGCCTGCCCCTGACAGTTGAAGTGACCCAGAGCTTGGTCCTTGCTCTCTGGGTAAATGGTTTATGCTCCTTATGTATTGATACTTATTTTCTTATTTATTCTCAAAGCCACTCTCTCTGAGGCGCATCCCACAGCTTTTCATGATCATCACTAAAGTATTAATGGAGAGTCTCATACTGAGGCATTTAAAATTCCAAAGTGATCTAAATAAAAACATCACTCTCTCTTTAGTTTTTTTCCTCTCTCTCCTATTGCTTCAGCTTCAAGTTTGTTTTCATACCAGCAGAGCTCTTTAAAATATAAATCATATCACATCATTCCCCGTGCCTCAGAATTCATCAAGAGCTTCCTGCCACAGTTAGAATAAAACCTGAGCTCCTGCCAGGGGCTGGGACGTGCCCTTGGTCCCCACCGCTGGGCCCTGTTCACTGGCTCCAGGCCCACAGGGCCCCTGGACGGTCGGGGGTCAAGCTGCTTCCTTCCTGGGGCTGGCAGCTGTCCCCATGCCAGCTGTCCCCATGGCATCTCCTACCCAGTACTGGGTCCCTCACAGGTGCTGGCCCCTCAGAGAGGCCTTTCTTGGCCACCCCAGCTCTGTCTACCTATAGGTTTTACTTTTCTTCTCTGGGTTTTCTTCATTCACCTTTCATATGCAAATATTTATTGGTTTATTTGCATATTGTTTGCTTTTCTGAGCACCTCGGTTCACTGCTGCGTTCCCCGCCCCCAGAGGGGGTGCTTGGCACACAGTATCCAAATATGTGGATAAGGGTTTATGATTTTAGTTTTGACTTTTTTTCCTGCTAGTGCAAGAGTTATTTAGAAGAGTGTACTATTTTTAAATTTCCTGTCTTATGTACTCATTTTTATTGTGAATTTCTCATTTTGTTATATTCTGATAAGAAAATGTGGCCTGTTTGGTTTGAAAATTTATTGAACTCTTCTTTGTGACTATTTGTTATAAATGTTCAATGGACATCTGAGTAGAATGGAAACCCTCTGCAGAGTTCAAATATATTATTAGCCAGCAGTAAGTAGACCCTTAGGGGAGCCTCTGGCCATGTGCCCTCCAGTAGACATATGTACAGAAACGTCATAGCACCGTTGTTACTAATAGTGAAAGAAAGAAAAAGGAATATAGTGGGGGAAGGATAACCCAGAAGTCCAGCTGCAGGAGAATGTACGTATAAAGGGAGGCGGATCCGAAGAACAGGATATATTGTAAAGAGTGAAAAGGAACGAACTAACTCAGTTCAGTGAATTTGCGAACTGTGTTCAACTCCGCAACTTTGTCAAACAACAAATGATAGGCTCCATTCTTATTTCCTCATATCAGCATACTCTTTTATCGCTGATCTGTTTCACTCTCGTTTCCACTCCCTCTGCTCTCTCTCTGGAGAGAGACTTTTTCAGGCAGGCCACGTGGTCGAAGCTGCAAGCGGTTTCAACTGCATTAAACCCAAATAAAATGACCGTGGCCACCAGGAGACTGACTCTCCCATGTTCGCGTGAAAAGTTCAGTCCGTGATTAGAAGAGAGAAGACGGGTACGTGGGGAGGTCCCTGCTGTCTGCACTGCCTTCAGCCGCTCGGCGCGCCGCTAACCCGAAGGGCCTCCGCCGCCTTCTCCTGACCGCCCATCTGCACTTCAACTCTTGTGCACGACGGGATCCCTTTTCTCCTGACCTCGTACCTTATGTCCTCTCACCCCTGCCACACCTCCCAGAATCTTTCTCCAAAGCAGGCTCTGTGAGGCTCCGCCTCCAATTACTCTTTACTAATTTGTGTGCATTTTTGTCTCATTGTAATGTCATCGCTGTGGGGAGCTGTGCCTGTTGGCAGGGTGCCCAGGAACGGCACAAGCCCCCAGTTAAGCTTTAGGTGGACCTTCTTCTCCGAACTTCAGCTGACCATGTGGACCGCTTCGCTTCTGAGGGCATGAGAATGTAAACTTCCTGCAGTCTCTCCCGCAACACCTGTTCTCTTCCACATCATATTGGTGACCTGCGGACATTCCTTTGAATTTGTAATTTGACACATTCTTTTCCTACAAACAAACTGATCCACTTCCTTCCTCAAATGCAGTATAATAGGGTCTCCCTTTGAATTTCTCCTCTGAAAAATACTGCCCTCTCAATGGTAATCTGAGGAACTCTTTAAAAGAGCCCACCATGCCCATCACTAAAAAACTCCCCGTCTTACCCTGCTCGTGTGGGATACAGGCCGACTGTGGGTTAACGAGGAAAGTTGGTGTGTGCTTTCCAGAAGTTATTTCCACAGCTGGCTTTTGACTGCCATGGGAGCAAATGAAATGGATGGTGACCAGCTGTTTCTTATGGAGACGATGAGACAAATGATAAGAAACAAAGTAAACTGAAGCTCGGAGTGGTTTAGGTTCAATGCGAGGAATAACTTCCTGTGACTAAAAGATGCAAAATATTGGAATGGGTTTCTAAGGAAGATAGCACAACATTTTTTGGCTGTCTCCCAAAATGGAGTAAGTTTGCCCTTAGATAGTTAAAATGATATCCTTTTATTGTAACATAATGCCTCAAGATTGTTTCCACTACTGAGATTCTTTAACCAATTTTTGGAGAAAACAAAATACTGACAAAAGTAGACGCTATTCTGAAAAAATGACAAAAGAGCATTTTTAAGTAATAATTACAAGATTATTTCAAAATAATTTAAATTTATGATTTGATATTGGTTCAACTCAATTTCAACATTTATGGGGTGTTTACTAACAAGATGAAGATGAGACAAATTCCTCGTTCTCAGCTTGCTCCCTGTCTACTCAATCCACAAGGCGGTGTGTGAAACAGACTTCTCTCAGGGCTTCGGAAGAGAGATGAGTTCTTCCTGCAGTGAGGTGTGGGAAGTCGTTCTGGAGAAACTGACTTTTGAGTCGGTCCTCGAAGGGTGGGCAGGACTTTGGTTTGAGTTAGAGTGGAGGAACACCTTTAAGGTTCCTTTGAAGGGGATCAGAATTAATGAAGCCTGGAATTAATAGAGTCTTGAGCGGAGCGAAGGGTAGATGGACATGGCACTGGGAGGTGCCGACAGTAATAAAAAAAGTCCAAGTAAGAGTGTGACCCTCCAGAGCTCTGTCAGGGAGATGTCACCACGAGGGGGTGGTCGACCTGGGAAGCCCAGGATAAGGGTGGGGCTGTGGAGCCGCAGTGGATACACTGAAAATGCTGTATTCCGAGCTAAGTGATCTTGGAAAATTCATCTGAGGTGAAATGGAAATGAGATTCCCGTAAACAGTCTCTCTGGAAAGCCACACCCCACCCAGGTGACCATGGCACATGCAGGGCATCTGCGTCCTCTCGACCCCCTGGCTTATCAAGCGCCCAGGCTGTGCGCTCCTTGCTTCCGCTAGCCCTCCGTCACCTTCACAATGTTTACCACGTCCCTGTCCCAGCTGTGCTAATATTCACTTAGCATTTATCTTTAACTTAAATCTTTTTTTTTTTTTTTACTTAAGAAGTGAAAACTTTGGCATTACCATAAGTAGAAACACAGTATCATTTGCTATGAATAGAATAAAACCATAGAAGAAAATTCAACTAAAGCAAAACTTTGTTATTAAATTCTACGTAAGTATCGTCATCTGCCTATGGCTTTGAGCTTGATGCTGGCTCTCTGTGTTAAAATTT
Source organism: Mormoops blainvillei (assembly GCA_004026545.1). Lineage (NCBI taxonomy): Eukaryota > Metazoa > Chordata > Mammalia > Chiroptera > Mormoopidae > Mormoops > Mormoops blainvillei. The sequence continues at coordinate 24,456 of PVJD01011622.1, forward strand.
TAGGATGGAATCTGTTAGATGCTAAAGACGTTCTCGTATTAAACTGAGAATTTCTTCTAGACCAAATAGAAGGATGGAAATAAATTAAGCAGGGATATGATCCAATGCTATGTAGTGTGTTTAACAAGGACCAACTTTTTAAAAAAATTTTTTCTGTAGAAGGCATCTCTCATGTGTCAGTTTGTTCCTATCTCATTATTGTAAAATTATCCTCATTCTAACACTTGCTCTTTGTTTCTTTTAGTTTCTTACTTGTATTTTATACAAGCGTGGACTGAAACAACAAAACATCGATTATCAGTCAAATGCTTCTGGCTATAAGTAAAAGAAAAAAATGTTTAAAGAAGGAAAAAGTTTTATTTCACATAATGCAAGTGAAAACAAAAGAAGGTTACGTGCATTTTAAGTTTGTGTTTTCCTTTCAGGGACTATGATGGGGGGAACTCAACAAATCCTGAATTATGTTTTAAAAACCAGATGTTAATCCTGAAAGACACATCTACTTCAGAGCCTATGAGCTTTCCATCTGAAAGGATCTCTTTCTAATATTGGTTCAATCCTATTAATTTATCCTCTTAACTGCCACCCATAGACATGCTTTGGGCAATGGAATAATTTTGATAATGCTACAGTCTGAATCTGAGCAAGCAAGGTTCAAATCATATTTAACTTAATTTGATGAGTTTCACACGTGTGCACTTGCAGCGGCCAATCCAGAAGCAGACGGTGGGGCCACCACCGCCTCCCGCCCCAGGAAGCACAGTGTTCCTTGAGGTCGGCGAATGGCCTTTCCAGTGGGGACGGCGTTCCCTGGGTGGGCTATCTGATTTTCTCTGACATTTGTGTTACAGTAATCCCAACATCAACAGCATCCCAAACCACACATAATGGGATTTCAGATGTGCTATGCGTGAGGACTCCTCTGTCAGCAAACCTGGCTGTTTTCTCTACAGTTCCTCTTAGGTACACTAGCTCAGCATGTGGGAAAGCCAGGACAGAAATGAGAAAAAATAGACAGTTACTAACAATTGTCTGCTTCAAATTTCAAACCCAACATTCCTGTTTTTAAGAATAACTCTATGTGCTATCTTTGCCTAAGCTTGTGCAGATAGCAAGGTGAGAGAAATATCTAAAGCTCATAGAAATAAAGAATGGAACGTGGTTGCCAGGGGATGGGGGGGATGGTGGGAATAAAGAGTTGGCATAAAGGGATCTAAAGTTTCAGTTACACAAGATGAATAAATTCTACAGATCTGCTATACATATGGCATTGTACCTACAGATAACAATGCTGGACTGTACGGTGAAAAAGCTATTAAGGCAGTGTTCTTACCACAATAAAAAGAAAAAAAGAAAGTGGCCAGATCAACATTACCTTGGCATGAGGACAGGAATATTGACTGCGAACATCCTCTAACGCTGGCAGTGATGGCAGCTTACGGTACAAAAAATATCTCCGATATTTCCCCAAAATTGCTTATCTCGCTTTAAATGTGATTTAAAAAGCAAAGAAATGGTGAGTGCCTTTATAAGCAATCGAGACTCCTTCCTGGTAATTTAATTAGTGGAGAGTCAGTAAAGAAATATTGAACTGTGTCTTTAAAAAGCTTTTCAATGAATAATTAACACTCGGGGGGAGCATCGTCATCCTGACTTCACTGTCACATAAATTTGGAATCTGAAAATTCCTCTCTGCCCAGAAATGTTTGAAAACTGGGAGAACAGGTTGCTTTGCCCAACTCACGCCTGACTTCTGATCCACAGGAGGGAGCTGTGTGTAGGTACTGAGATTAAAATCGCTGTCGCTGATCTTCCGGGGCTGATGGAAATGGATTTACTCTGTGTGTGTATGTGGAAGAAAGGTCTTAGTTCTCAGGGAAGAACTGAAAATGGGATGAGGGTGGGGTGGAGGAGAGTGGGAGGCTATGGCGGAATATATACACATGAATGAGTCCATAAACTAAAGTTACGCGGAAACTAAGCAATTATCAGACAAGAAATAAGTGCAAGTAGTCAGTTATTGACAATCACCAGTCAAAACAAGGAAGGCTTCAGCCAGTTATGACTCCTGCCAGGGGACTTGGAATCCATTTTAACATGGACCCAAGTTGCAGAATTTCAAGAGACACCAGGTAAGTGAACTGTGTGTATTCGGGTATTTGTGATCATCTGCAATTTATATTAAAAGTAGTTCACTGAATAAAAGCCAGGGAAGTGCTGTTGCTCTAACATGGTTGCTTGATTTTGAAATTCAGCAAGTAGGATGGCGTAGTCTTGGTTTCAAGATGCGTAACGTAGTCCCATTCACTGCAGCAGGTGTTTTTAAGACCCTGATTCCAAATTCAGTCACACTAAAGCATTCATTTGAAAGTTCTGAACATCATTTTTGGTTCCTTCTGTTGAGATAAATTGCCTTCTTGTTTTGAAAATTCAGATTCCACCTGGATTTATTAGCTAAATGAAAAAGCAAAAATGTCGTGCAATGATGGCTTGTTTTGGTTTCCATTAGAAGAAAGGGAGATTATAAAATCACCAGAACTTTCTCATATATATTCATTAATTTGGGGCCAATGTGTATTGGGCCCTACTATAATCAAGGGCTGGGCGTCGTTGGCACTGGGATGTGTACAGATACAAGAGCCTTCCGTGGTAGGCTCCTTAGGTAATCAGCTCGTTGATGTTTGCACATATTCAAAAGTCTATGAACTACACAACAAATGCTCACTCACAGGCACCCGCAAAGAGCAGAAAACTTGGAGCTTGACTTGGGCTCTCGTTTTCTGGCAGGTAAAGTGAGAAGTGGAAACACAGGTGATTTCTGGTGGTGGTTGTTTTCTGAGAACGAGGAGGCATTTCTGTCCCTCTGTAGTGGCAGCACCTGTGCTGGGATTAACTCCCACTGTCGTGAGTGCCTTACTGAGCAACATTCACTCAGCGAAGCCAGTTTCGCGTCCACCAACCTGGGGAGAGCTGGTTTTTGCCATGACAAGTATTTTGACAAGAGACCCTGGCCAGTGACACACGGCAGAGGTGACGGTTTTTGTTTTATTTTGGAGAATTTGCAGCAGGGTCATCCACGTGTCAAAAAATTGGAGCTAACATCCTGTTTTCAATTGGTTCAAAGATCTTGTTTTCCATTATGTTGATAGTTTGCAAATACAAAAAAGAAGTGTTTCATTCTTCTGAAAATAGCTGACAGTAAGACATCCAGAAAGGTGTACAAGGAAATATTTCATAACTATTATCTCTAATGTGCTCCAAAGGCTGCCCAAGTTCGGAGTCATTAAAAGCTTTTACTAGATGATGTCCTAATAGGACATAATGGTTCCTAATGACTTGGATGTTTTCTCTTTACTCAAAAACTCTGTTTGTTTTTAAGAACACATTTCAATTACTATCAAGTAAACTTAACATTTATTGGCAAAGGCAAACATCTGTATATTATGCTATAGAAGTAGATGTTCTATTTAACAATCCACATTCTGACAATGAGCAACAATGTAACCATAGCATGATTTTTAAAATTCTATCCTGTGGCTGGTTTTATACATTTTTCATTTCCTGGGGACTTATAGAATAACTGGATAGACAGGTGACTTGCTGGCTTTGGCGAAAAAGAAAAAAGGCTAATGTGAGGTCTGCTGAGGTAGGGAAGTGTTTGGAAACTGAAATTCACTAATTTATTTGAACTTAAGTAATACTCCTGTATGGCTCTACTGACTGAGATACTCTTCCACTGAAACAGAGGAGTGGGGGTTAGTAATCACCCGTAACTGAGTGTTTGCTCATTCAGCGAATGCTTACTGGGCTCTCCTCTGAGCTCGGCACGGCGTGACGCACGAGGACACAACAGTGAGTGGAACAGTCTCAACCTCTCAGCACTGAACAGGAGGTGTGCCTGCTGCGTGGGAAATGCAAGGAGCATGCGCAGCAGGCCCACCGGCTGTCCCGCGGGGTCGCTGATGGCGGCTGGACAGCATCGGGCTTTGGTAAGCCGGGCGGCATAGAAGCAGGAGAAGAGAGTCTCCTCTTTTTACTCGCATTATTTAATGTTCGGTAGGAGGAAAACCATCTGACCTGGAAATTCCATGATAACCCGTCACAGTTTTATTCCTGGAAGAATTCTAAAAACGTCACCAAAGCAAACTCAGAGAATCTTACAAAGGGGCAGCGACTGTGTGTGGAGACACTGAGACATCCAGAGAGAACCGAAACGGGGCTCAGGTGACCCTGGCTGTCTGTGAGGGAAGCACCCGCGGAGGGGGCAGTGCGTTCCCAAGCACTGTCTGCCTGTAGCCTGCGTCCCAGGTGCACACTCAGTGTGTGTCGGTTGGCAACCCTTTCATCGGTCCCCTTTCAGAAGGTTGTTCCTCGTGACCGATTCGTGACCCCACTTGCTCAATGAATAGCCACCACTGTCGCCTCTGTTTTAAATGGATTCTAACGGCGCTCGTCTAAGCAAGCTTTCGACAGCGAGGGCCCGAGAGAGCGACGCGAGTCCGCCGCCCTCGAGCCCAGAGATCCCGTGTTTCGGGCAGCGCTTGTTTTCCTGCTGCTGTGATGGGACGGCGTGTCGGTGTGTCGGCGTGTCTGCTGAATGCCTCACGTGGAGTGCCCCGAAGACTCGCAAATGTCCTCTGAGAGCTGCTGTGCTGGGAGTTGCTTTCCGAGGTGCCCTTTAAACACGTGGGGTGTGTTTAGGGTGGGGACAGGGGGTGCGCCAGCACGGATGGTCAGTATCCCGTACGGAAGCAGCTGCATTGATAACCACCACTCGGTACCGCTGATTCGTTTCCCAATAACAAGTGTGTCCACCTCAGCTGTTATTTCCCTTTGAAATAAGAGTAAATATTTCCCTCCCCATCTAATTCTGATTTTGATCAATGTTACTAATTTTCCCCCACGCAGACAGAAATTCAAAATTGAACACACAAACTATAATTCTAAGGAGGCAGGGTAGGCTGGATTCTCTAGCCCCACTCGGGAGGGGGTGTGACAGGCGGCAGTCCTCTAGCATGCGGCCCACCTGCGCGGCCTCCCAGCCTCGACTTTGTGACGCCCTGCACGCCCTGCGCAGCGCCCTCCACGCTGCGTCCCTCCTGCTTCCAGTGCCCCTGTTCACATAGTTCCCCTTTAAAAACGTTTTTACTGCGACGTATTTCCTTTCAGTGGAACCACTTGTTTTTGTGACTCAACAAGCATGTCTTTCTGAGCGTCCACTATATACAGAGGCTGCGCCAGAGGCCGCACCAGGGTGTGTCGAGGTGGGAAGGATACACCAAGCAGCCTGACCCTGTAAGAGCTCACCACATGAAAACCTCCCCCCGTTTCCACCCCCGCTGCCCCCATGAAGGCCTCCACATAGGGGTCCGGCTGGCCGGCCCCCCTTCTCCAGATATGTGGGACGCCTATGTTCTAAATGATGCCCTTAAGGTGTTGTACACGTGGACAGAGGCGGGGCACGCCTGGAGCTGGCCTGTACCGGCCTCTTGGAGACCAGTGTGCACACCTCTTTCCAGTTCTGCGTTCGGTGGGGGCCACGCGGGGGAAGTCACCTCACAGTGATGGGGGTACACTGTGAGTCGGAGCTGTTTTTCAGGGGAGCCAACGTACAGGCATGCCACTGCGCATAACACACTCTTCCAAACGTGCCTCCCGCACACTGAAGATGCTTCTGTAGGTGCGTCTTTACTGTAAGCGTAGGCTCTCCTTGAGGGACGGAGTCAGGCTCCGCGTGACTTCTGTAATCCCCCAGCGCTGGGCAAGCAGCGGGCATTGCACGGACTCTTTCTGACCACTTTAAAAGCGCGTGTTCTTTTCTCTTGGCACGGTGGGTCATCAACGACACCCACGTTGCCCTGTTTTTGCTACTCTGCATTTTGCAACGCTGCCATTTGAAGTTAGTCTCACTGTGAATCGCTTTCCCTCTCCCTGCGGGATAATTTCATAAACATGAAAATAGCAAGTATTTGCAGCCCAGAGACACCTTCCAGTAAATGACAGTCTCTCTGGTCCTGTGCACCCCCGGCACTGCCAAGCACTGTGACAGGAGCCACCTGCTTGGTCTATTTCTCCGTCCCACTCTTGGCAGTGGGCGACACTCAGCAGGTCTCTTTCAGAGGCTTGGCTTGATGCTGGTGCATCTGGAGAAAGGGTGGGGTGGGGGGGGTGAGGGATGTGCTTTGGAAGCAGCAAAGGGTCCTTAGCAGGGACCACAGGATCTGTCAGTGACATGGGGGCAGGCAACCGCACGGACAAGTGTCCCAGAGCTCTGGCCTTTCTATGTCTCCATTTCTCATTCCTCTAGCTAGACAGCTAAGCTCAGTCCTCGTGTTTGCAGACCGTGGGCCGTGCTTCCCACAATTATCATGCAGGGGCAGGGATTCCCACAGAGCTGGGGCGTGCCCGTGGAGAGACCGCCTGTCCCGCCTTGGGGGGCCTTTAAGAGACCACAGATAACTGAGTTTTTCTCCTGTTTGGCCTGTTTCTTCAGGAAACCACTCCAGTGTTCAATCACTTTGTCCATTTTTAAACTGGTAAAAATGTGTTTATTACATCCTTTGTTCTAGCAAAATGAAAACAGAGTGGGTGACAACTTGATCCTCTATCCTGAGAACATAAAGAAATGTACTCCCTGGCTTTCCTCTCCCTCAGGCATGCATGCGGGAGGTGGAAGGAGAGGGGCCGAGGGTGCTTGGGGCTTGGTGATGTGACTGTTTGCTTTAGTTTATGTCACATCAGAAAACGAAACAGCATCCACTTCCTTTCCGGTCCTGCCAGAATTCCCAACGTGCGGACCACGAGGCTCCCTGTCAGCCTGAAGCTGCCCCTCCAGCTCACTGTCCTGACCCCTGCCCTCTCCAGTGGCCTTGACTAAGCCCCAGTCCTAGGGGAGGACGCTGAGGCAACCTGCTCATGTCCCCATTTCACTCATCCAACAGTTTCAGAATTCTCATCTGGAAAAGAAAAGGCTACGCACAGGCGTGTTTTCCCCCATGTTAACGACAGGCACGGGACTCTGGCCCCACTGCCAGCACGGCTCCTACGGCCACAGTGTGCCCAGCAGCTTCACCATCCTGTGGGTCACACGGCGCTCCCCAGCCCAGGCCCTGAGGGCCCAGGACGGCAGCTCCGTCTGGTTGTGCTGGGACCATGCTTCCGTACTGGTCTCCCGCCTCTCCCTGAATCGCTGTCCCAGCAGCCATCACACTTTCCGGGTCAGTTATACAGCAACCGAGTTCCAGCACCGCTCCCCCGGCTGGCTGTACTCAGCCCTCTGGGTGAGCCTGGGACACAGGAAGTAGGAACATCCATCTTTTTGAACCACGGAACCACAGGGGCTGAGGACCCTCTTACGGGGAAAGAAAACACAAAACAACGCAACACTCTCTACACTTTGAGTCCAGGAGTGTCTGACGGATGAGGGGCAAGAGAAGCCAGGTCAGCAGGTCTGAGGCAGGTGAGAGAACACGCCCAGGATAAGCCAGGTGTGGCCCAGCACCCCAGCTGCAGTTATTTCGTTACCAGCTGAGCAAGCGTTCACGGGGTGCCCGCTCTATGCCACACCCTGCACTGGGGACGAACTTCAATCTTGTACGTTTACCACGTGTGATGACGCAGAACAAGGAGACCAGCCCACTGGGGGCTTCTGGGTGTGCCTGTGGCCCTGGGGCAGTGTCACAGTTATGGTTTTCACAGCCTTATGGGAACAGGGTATGGGGGACAGAGGCGCAGGAGAACTGGAATGCACCCTGTCCACAGCACCGGCGCACAGGGTCCCAGAGGGCAAAGCTGTCGCAGCAGCAGTGAGCACAGAGCGCTCGAGCCTCCCCATGCGTGATGAAGGAAGAAGTGTTACGGAAGCCATCGGAAATCCAGGGAATGCCCTAAACAGCTGGGCGGTCCGCCTCCTCCGTGGTTTTGGGAGCAAACCTCTCTGTTGCGGAAAGAATCCTAGTACAGTGAGTGTGCAAAGAGCCACACAGAGAAGCAGAGCGAAAGAAGACCTGTACAAACTCCCAGCTGTCAGAAGGGGGAGGTCTAAGGATCTCAGGTAAAATGTGGTCACTTCAGTTGATAACATTGTGTTGTATGAAATCTGCTAAGAAAGTACAACTTAAATGTTCTCACTCCCATGAAAGATAAATATGTGAGGCGATGGATGGGTGAATTAAGTATATGGGGCAAGCCTTTCAAAATACGGGGTCCGGCAGAAGAAAGGCCTGCTTGAGTGTGGTTGGTAGAGTAATAATATGGGTAAATAATTTATAGTTTTAATTTGAACATCTCACCTAAAATGTCCTATGGTGTGCTTGAGTGTGATATTGTTACGTTACAGGATTACATGCTCATGATGTTGTAATAAAAGATTTGTAACAAAGAAAGGGGCGTTATTAGTGCCAGACCCTGTGCATATGTATATCAAATCACCAGGAGGTACATTTTAAAGCACTTAGAATTTTCTATGTCAACTATACCTCAATAAAGCGGAACTTAAAAAAAAAAAAAGGCCTAAACATAAGGAACTTCATTCATTGCTGTGATATATTCTGTCATGATTCCCAGTGACACAAACAAACGGGCAGACAAGCGTAATTTCTCTTTGTGAGATCCTGGGTGTAAAGAGAACTATCTTCTCATCTTCCCAGTCAGAGAGCAATGTTTCAACAGGACATAGCAGAGTCCGGGGCAGCTGTGTGAGAACCGAAACTTCCAAACCACTCGCCACCTGCCATGTCCCTGCGTCAGCGTAGTTCCATACCCACGTCCCACGGCTCTGACACCGGCCTCCAGCCTTGGAGTTTGTTCAAGTGACTTTGGTGGCATCGACTTTGACTGCCCTCTGAGACATCATGCTAGGGGAAGCCGACTTCCCCTGGACCGGTTCTAGGATAAGTGGATTGGGCATCCAGATTGCTGCCAATAAATTTCCACTACTGTCTGCCTAACACAGGAGGAACTGCTGGCTATGATACTATATAACAATAATAAATACAGATAATAACTAAGAAAAGGAACATTGATAATTCAGGCAGCTGGTATCCTAAAGTCACCCAAGATGACAGGAGTTAACTGACAACAGTAAGGCACCAGAGGGGCCATTGGGGGTCCAGGACGGCCACCGCCGCCAGACAAACAGCCACATGGGACACAGTATCTGCTCACTGCTTGCTGAGTAGGCAGCCCGCAGCACGCGACGCCAAGGGCCAGGCGTCCCCGAGGGCGCTGCGCTAGCTCCGGGACAGCATGCAGGGAAAATGAGGACACTCAGTAGCGTACGACGCCCTTCAAAGAGGCAAAGCTCCTCCGAGTTCGGGGAGAATCTGCACGGTGCCTGGGGCTCTCGTTTGCTGCCACGTTACATTTACTTTCCCTGTTCTATGGCCTTTCAAAGATACTTTGCCAGCTCCTCAGGCAGCATATCGACCTTCACCTCTATCATAAAGGCCGGCAGCCGGCATTGGAGGAGGTGTGCTTTCTCCTGTCACAGCCGAGCTCGCCCATTTCTCTCCCACACTAATTGCGCAGCCCGTCACCGCGCCCACCCGAGCCGCCCTCCGGGACCCTCCTGGCTCTTCCGCTCTGCTAGGTTTTCAGCAGGCCTGTCAACAAATTGCCCCCAAGTCTACAGGTCCCAATCGCCCCTGGTCTGAAACCAAATTTTTAATATTTATATGTGCTAGGACTGTTTTGACTGCTTTTTGGGTGACAGAAACTATTTCTTGAAACTTGAAGCATTTTTAGATTTGTTTGGCCAAGTTTTTAAAAGACATGTCAGCACTAATGTCGTATCATCTGTAACTAAAACTGAACAATCCTGTTTAAATATTAAAAACCATTTTTGCTAAATCAGTAATTTTGGGCATCAGTGACTTCACTCTTGCCTTTCCAAGCACTGCTGTTTGGTGAGGTGACTGACAGACGTCGGAGGCACGAAACTAGGTCCTCGCTTACCTTCAATGACTTCTATGGAGTATAAATACGCACAGCAGTATTTTGGCTACCACACCTCAGATAGAAAACATACACAGTTAGAACACGCTATCTGTTATGTAAATGATTAATGAAGGGACAAGCCCATGAGAGATTAGGCCCCAGAAGCAGAGAGGCGTCTCGACCACCACGTGGAATTTATACGTAACCTAGGAGGCCGGGGACCCCTGATGTAGAGATTATATTGCATCTTCATCTGGGGGCCGTGCTGAGCACTGCTGGGCCTCTCTGTGACGCCGCCCAGACGCTTCTGTTTCACTGTCTTGGCCATGAGGTTCCCACTCGGTGAGGGCTATAATAATTATTATTGTTTGTATAGTAACACCTTACTTACATGAGTTTTTGCCTACCATTGTTCTTGTTAATAAGGCAATGAGCCAGTTATAGTGCAATGAATTTTTTATAAGGGGGGCGAGCTCTGTATAGTAATACAGAAAAATATCTCAGCCATCAATATATCGCACATTCACGTGCAGAAAATTGGGTCACTCCAAAAGCCAGGCTCCTTCTTCCCAAAGCGGGTTCCACACGGACGGACTCATGCCTTTACTGCTACTAGGCTTCGGCTTTAAGGCAGCCCTTCCTGAGACAGAGGATAGAAAATTCGAGAAGAACAGACTTGGCTATGGCTAACACCGGGATAAAGATGACCAGAATGGTTTCTCAGTCAAGTCAGGAATCACACTGACAGCACCAGGGAACACTGATGTCTCTGGCTTCATGGAGAAGATAAGAAACCCAGAGGTAAAGTTTGGCTGCAAAACCAAGAGACAGCACGTGCGCACACAGGAAGTTGCTCTTCCAGTGTTCGCGACATAAGCCACTGTCCTAAGGCTGACCTCGGTCTGCCCTGCCCCCACCAGGTTCTGCTCTAATGAATCCTGGGAAATAGCACCAGGAATTATGGACCAATCTGGAGCCACAGTCATACTGGTGATGGGCAGGGATTAATTAATATCTGAATTATAGTGACTTCCTCCAAGGAAGCCCATGCATGAAACCCCCACTCTGATTACAACATATTGCTATGAGATGAAATGAAGATGCAAAATCTCTAGATACTGGAAACCAAAATAGCCTCTTAACAGTTTTCCTGAAAGTAGGTTACATGAACCCTCGTTTAACAAAGAGATAATTGGCTACCATAAATAGTATAATAAAAGTAGTCTCTTGTTTCTACTGTAAAAATTGAAATATATTCATGACCAAAGAGAAGACTCTAGGCTCCAACCTTCGATTTTGAATGCCATAGTCATTTTGCAAAAATACGTGATATTTTATACAGTTCTTAAGCTAGCTAAGACTTTAATGCCAGATGATTACCTGTTAAATGGTTTAATTTCCAATACACTTCTTCACTTAGTTAACAGGGGCTGTAAGTCACATTTAGTCCATATAGTTTATAAATGATTACTATGATTAAAGCTTAATTCATGACCTAATTGTGGGCATGTACCTACATAGGAAGCAGGGGTTGCAGGATTAGGACTTTTTTTTAAAGCTGTCAACAGCCTGACAAGCCAAATCCTAAGTTCGAAATGTTTTCTAAATTAAGGTTAATAATGCTGTCACGACAGCAAACGCTACCAAAACCCCCTTCCTAAGTCCCACGCTTTGCGGTTGTCTCTACCCTGTCATTGGAAGGCCAGCCCCCTCTCGTGCTGGAAGGGTAGGGCTCACATCGAGGGGAAAAACGGCGGCTGCGAACTTACGAGAAGCCGGTTCTGATGGGCTGGGTGCGGTGACGACACTAAGCAGGAGAAACGTGATTGGACAGAACTGAGCTGCCTCTGACTGGCAGCTGGAAGCCGCTATCATTTCACAAGTAGATGATAAACCCTGTTCTGTATGTGAAAGATCAACAGCAATGGGGGAGAATACAGGCGAGGAAGCCAGCCACGGGGCGCTACGAGCACGTGTGTGAGGCGAGGAGAACCCTGGCTCCTGTGGCGACCGTGGAACTTGTCAGAAAGGCATGGAAGGGAAAAGATGGAATGAGTCGGCCGCTGACTGAGGAAGGAGGAAAGATGAGAAGAGTTCAGAAAGGCAGTTTCTGTTTTTCTAAGCCCCCCGGTTTGGGGTACTCTGTTACAGCCGTCCTAGGAACTGACCTTTAAAGACCTTTCTGGGTGACATCAGCAGAAGTCCTTACCGTCACAGTGTGGCAGCGGTGGGAGGTAGCAGGAGGAGGCGTGCAGAGCAGAAGGCAGAAGAGTGTGCTGGTCGGCACTGGCTGCCGCTGAGTTTCTCTGCCAAAGGCTATGACTCTGCCCTGGTCCCCCAGACTGCCGCCTGTCCTCCGGCCTTGGAGCCTAACGGGCCCGTGGTTGCTAGTCCAGGGTATTTACCTGTCCCTGGGAACTCTCTCGTCACCCAGCCCGCACTTTTACAAGTCATCCCTCCTCTCAATTACACTGTTTGAATTACTACCAATGAGCCATCCGTTTCCGAGATGAGAGCCAATCATCAGCTGTGACACCCACTGTCACCTTCAAAAAGTGGGCTTCAAGCAGAACAGCCAGAAGCCAGAAAGAGCTAGACACTGAATTGACAAAAAGAGTGGAGGAAGTCATGTCATAATTTCCGCCTCATGATGATAAAACAAACAAACACACAACAAACAAACAAACAAACAGTGAATGGCCTGGCCCTAACGGGGAGGCAGTACCAAGTTTGATGCGTGCTAAGAAAGACAATAATGACAATCATTTGAACCTCACCATGTGATAGGCTAAGCATTTTAGATACTTCTCTCTCCAACTCTGCAAGAGAGGTATTATTATCACCTCCTGTTATAGACAAGGAAACTAAAGCTTAAAGAGATGAGGGAAGTTGCCCCAAGTCGCAAGGCTAGTGCTGGCCAATGTGGAGGATCCACACCCAAGCCTGCAGCACAGACACCGAAAGCTCACTGTCCTCCCTGGACAAATGGAGAGGAGAAGTCCCCAGCCTCCCGCTAAAGGCTGAACAACTTAGGCGGGTGAGGGTGGGGAGGGAGCTGCATGAAAACAAATGGAATTCCCTCCGGGGTCCGCACTCCAGCTGTGAGGCCCCTGTTTTGCAGATAAGGGACCAAGTTCTCAGAAGCTAAATGACCGGCTCAAGGTCACGCAGTTACTAAGTAGCACAACCCAAATTCTTCAGGTGCGTAGGACATCTGTAGTAAGTTAGCACTGAACTTCCACGTTGGGGGAGCTTGTGAGCACGGATTAACCTTGGAAATTAAACTGCTGATCAAGACACAGGACGCCTTCCCCAGAAGAGGGCTCTGTTATTATTAAGTGAGTTAACAAACCAGATCTGGTGCCTCCGGAGGGTGCTTTGTCCTCAGGGTAATCAGGCCCATTCGCTTCCAAAATTGCACGGCAACGTGGAGAAACATTTGGCAGAATGGATCTCACAGACCCAGATCACACAAGACCTAGGAGACAAGGCTGGATTTACCGGGCAGTAACAGCCCGGTGGGGGCTTCCAGGAAATGACAGTTTGGTGGAACTGAACGCAGGTTCAAACGCAGTTTGTCAGTTATGAGTATCTTAAGATTTAGGTTTGTAAACTGTATATTAGGTACTGATGAAATACTTACTCGCAATATAGAAAAGGACATTAATAGTGTATGTGTAAGGCAGTGATTAGAAAATTAAAAATATAATGGATGTTATGATGTCGCTGATGGTTGTTCTTGAGTGACAACTGGGCCTCAGTGGCCCCACAGTAAGCACCTTCCACCCCACCAACAGACACCCTCGGAGACTTCACTCCCGCGAACCATGCCGGAGAGTTCGGGAGGGAAAAAATATCCTCATCGGAGAATAACCTAACTCTTCAGTTCTCAAACGTGAAAGTGCTTCAAATGCTATGGGAGCTTTTAAAACAGCCTGTGGGCCCCCAAGCCCAGGGGAGGCCTGCGTCTCTGCATTCCTAACACGTTCCCAGACGATGGAAGTGGCAGGGGCCTGTGGCCCAGGGAGGCACTGGTCCCTTCTGATCTAGCTCTGCAGCAGATTTGTCACCTAGGTGAGCGTCACCCAGGAAAGCATCCTTTATCTCCTTGGTGTTTCCAGCAAGGACTGGTTTCACATGCATGACAAGGTTCAAGTCAAGATTCAAAAACGAAAAAAAGTATTTGCATCTCTAGCTTCAACACAAACATAGAAGCCGACGAAATTCGACCTAATTTTTAGGATGAACCTAAAATCAGAGCAAAAGCCGCCGACCTAATCTCCCACGAGCTCCGGTGTGCTGTCCGGAGAGGCTGCGTTAAGGTTCGCTCGGTGAAGGCAGGCGGGGGCCGCACTGCTAGTGGCAGCTGGCAGAAACAAGGACGTGAACAGCAGTTAAATAATTCACCGCGGGCCTCAGACTAAGGGAAAAGGGAAAGAGGAAGAGACAGGAGGAGAAAAAGTATTCAATGTTTTCCTGTGCTCCTCTGCTTGTAAGATGCACATATCACACCCGTGCTGAATGTGGAGCAAAGAAAGATTTCTGATGGCCCTGTCTGCCTATCTGTGGGTCACAGAACGCGAGAGCCAAGAGGGGCTTCATTTTACAGAAAGGGAAACTGAGGCTCAGAACGCCCGAGCCACCACGGCAAGTTCCTCTGGCTTGAAGTCCTGGGGCTCCGACCCAGTGTCCTCTCCACCAGCAAGTAGCACCCATTCCTAAGACAAGAGATGCTCTGGTTGAACTGCAAAGAGCGCAAGGCTAGCGCCTGGGTTTTGGCTGTCCTCTGTGGAACGGTCACGTCGTCCCTCTCATTGCAGTTTCTTCACTTCTAAACCGGGAATAACGAGTCCTGCCCCACAGGGCTGTTCTGGGGACCAGTGAGGGAAGGGTGTGATGTCACATTTTATAAACGAAAAGCACTGTATGGGTCACTAACAATCCAGGGGTAGCTCTGGTGTGACAGATGGACCTGAGATTACAGACAGAAAGGGCCAAGGGTCTGAAGGAAAAAAAAACGTACCCCAAATAAAGACCCCATAACAAGTAACTCCAAAAGATGTCTGTCTTATATTACTGGTGCTGAATGGCATCCACTTTTGGAAAAAAAACAAAAACAAAAACAAACAAAAAAAAAAAGCGAACAAGCAAAAAGCAGGAAAGACTTCGCCAAGTCACATCCCATAATACCCAGGTCAGGCTGCAGGCTGGCTCTGGCTGAAAGGCTGAGTAAATCTCACTTGAAGTTCTTTGTATTAGTCACGTATTCCACAGAGCCGTTGGGCTAACTCCTGCTTTTCATGCCAAGTCAGCTCTCTTCCTGCCTCAGCTGGGGACATTCTCAGTCCAGGATAGCCAGACCTCAGTATTCAAATGGCTCTATGGCTCTTCCAATCACCAGGAGCCCCCCACACCTCCGGTTTGGGGACCCGGCTCTCCGGGAGACTCCTCGCCACGGCGCGGCCCTTCCCGTCGATGGGGTCAGCAGCCGCGAGGCCCCGGGCTCCCAGGGCTGGGCACTGCGGGCCTGAGCCCCAACTATCAGGCACTTGAAGTCAGATGGTGACCTCTGTGACAGACCCAAAATAACCAAGGTCACGCTGGGATGGGATCAGGAAAACTCAGCCTGAATTAGCACCCATGATATACCGCAAGGAAAACAGAGGTTACTTGTCTCCACGGTCTATGTTTAGCAGAACATGCTCCTTAGAAAGCTGGAATGTGGGGCTGCTATTTATAGAAAGTACCGTGAGCAGGTCCAGGACCTCCCTGCGGCATAAAAACCCAACGATGGCGAGCAGCAGCGAGGCGCTTACCGTCAGCGTGGGTAAACCCGAGCCCCGGCGACGGGGATGTGACTCTGCCACTCCCCGGGGCTGTTTTCTTACCGTCACGGGTGCCGTGAGGATCAGGAAGCTGTGAGGATACAGGGAAGCACTGATAGAAGATAATTTTTTTTTAAGTTAAAGAAAGTGTGTTGCTCTTCTGGTGTCCCTACTTGACAAGGGCTACAACAGGGTGGTGACCAATCCTAGCGCTGTTGGGTCGGGGAACAAGCCGCGAGGGAGAAAGCCATGGAAAGAAATAAGATGTGGGGTTTAAGGTGTTTGTTTGCTGTCACTGTCCTCTCCGCATGTTATCAAGGAACTCATTACCTTTCTTATTCTATAATGGGTTCATTTAGTTTAATAAGCACTTAGTGGGCACGTGTGTGCTTAACTTGTGTGGGGGAAAATGTGACTTGTTATTTTTCCTTCAGAAGAGTTTGCAGCCCCAGGCAGGATGTTGGCCCCCGGCAGAGAGGTGGGGCCAGCGCTGGGCTGTCCGGTGCATCTGAGCAGTGCAGGCGGCCCCTTGGGCTTAGGGTGAGACGTGACGGCCGGGTTTAGGCCCCCACCGGTGGCCCCAGCCCGGTGACACTGTGCAGTGCGCAAGCTTGGCAGCTTTGCTTTGTGTAATAAAGATGTTTTTGAGTAAGTCATGTGTGAATGAGATACATGCGGACTCACTATGACCTTCAGTCTCCCCTGAAGGGAGAGATGTCGTACCTTGTCGGGGCAGGATCTTAGATCCTGAAACCAAGTATTTGCAGCAACCCGTGATTCAGGTTTTCATAAGGGGAAGAGTTACCTCCTAATCTACCTGTTCTACAGCTCACATCATATAGTAATCACCGCATTTTGCCATGTATAAAGCGTACTTTTTTGCCCAAATTTTTGAGGGGAAAATAAGGATACGCATTATATGGGGGTAGTGCTGAGGAGGTGCATTATACATGTGTGTTGCTAGAGCGTGGGTGCATGTTACACACGGAAGTGCATTATCCATGGCCAAATACAGTAGTTAATTATTATAGGATAATTTAATGATGAATTAAGTGAAGCTCAGCTTGCTTCCTCGTGGTCAGGATGGCAAAGAACCTTGGCCCATGTGCCCCAGCATTCTCCGGAACAAAACCTCCAGTGTCAGCTCTTCTGGAGAACGAGGGGCACCTTAACCAATCGTGTCTTGCTACCTAGTGGTCAGGAAAGCTTCTTTACAGCATAAAAGTCCTGACAAGGGAGACAAGAACACAGGAGTGTTACTGGTGAATTATTTCCAAGAAAGTGTCCCTCTGCTCTGTCGAGGACCGTACTGCCTCAGCTTGGAGGTGGAGAGGCCTGTGCCACTTGCACTGGTGGAAAACAGGCAGTTTTCTCCCTTTCTCTCAGTAAAATGCCTACAGCCTGACAGCCCTTCGTCCCTGATAATGGCCTCGGGCACTGGGTCTCCTCAGTCAGAGCAGCTCCTCACACAGGAGCTGGTAAGGGACCGCGAAGAAGCGGTGCCTTGTTTGAACGAACTGGCCATGGTCTTATCTTCTGGCATTTGACCTTTGATGTAGAAGACGGGCAGTTCTTAAGTATCTAGCGGACAGTCATGTTTATGCTTGAATTCTAGAATAACACCTGTAATCTGTATAACTCTTTGCGGTTTACAAAGCAATTTTCCATTTGTCCTCTAACTTGGGACTCACGTCTCGTCACTGCCTTGGAGGGCAAAGCAAGTGCTCCAACCTTTCCTGGAGCGCCTACGGGTGCTGCGGCTGAGGGAGGCAAAGGGGCTTGCCCAAGCCCACACTGCTTCCGAGGAGCTGCCCCGGGATCCCCCAGCGAGTCCTGCACTCCAGAACTCCACAGAACGCCACGCCAGCGGAGCCGGTGGGCTTTAGCTTGCAACGTCGTATGTTGCTGCTTATTTCTATTTTAGTATTTATTCTATTTACCCAACTTGATTGCAATTCTCAAAAGACTAGGAATTGGGTTTTATACCTTTTTCCTTTTGCGCGTACTAATTAGATAGTGAAAAAGAGCTCGTTACGGATAAGAGTGATGTCTTCTAAAACAAAAAAAGATCTGGGAATTTGGGGCAGCATTTAAAGGCAGCATGTAATTATTTCTACTAAAGGGAAGGAGCATGGACCACAGAATCAGAGCAGGGCCCCCCGAAAGGGGGTCTAGGCCGATGATGGCAACATGGGCTTGTGTCCACAGACGTCTGTTCTCTGCTCAGCTCCAGCCCTTACGACCCTGGGCCAGTTCTTTAACTGTGCTGTCCCCCGGCTCCCTCGGCTCAGCAACGGAAAGCAATGAAAACCGTGAGGAGCTGCTGTGAGGAAGGAGCCAGAGTCCACGTGGACTCTTGGCCTAAGGCCCGGTGCCCAGCGAGTCTCTCCATCAGGGACAGTAACTATCAGGATGTTAGTGACCCAGACGGCAGCTCGCGCTGCCGCCTCCTTGCCTCCCCAGAATTTCTGGGCCAACCTCGGGGGACGCTTGTGACGCTTGAGTTCCTGCCCTCAGTCTCCCCGACGTCTTATCTGCATTTCCCCCACGCCCACGGCCTTAGATGTGGAATTCGGGCTGTTTTCCCTTGAACTCCAACCGTACCCTCCCCACCAAAAAAAACAATGCATTTTGATGGACAGAAAATGTTTACTCGTGATCCCACGGCATGGCAAGAAGGTTACCGCACAGGTTTCCGCGCAGATGACTTAAAGTGTGACGCTGGGCTGTCTCCTCTGAAGGCCCTTGGCTGCTTCGCCAACGCCGGCGCCCCACCATGCTGCCCCATGCTGGCTCTGCCTCCCCCTTTTGCCACCACCAACAGCTAAAGCCACACGGCTAGCAATGTCCTTCCTACTGTGGACAGGGTGGGAGAGGGCACTACAGCTCTGTCCAACCTCTTACCCCCTGGAGTGGCCACAGACCCTGGGAACGGTGGGCCGTGCTCTGGGTCTTGGTCCCCCTCACCGCCCCCACAGTCTCCTGTCAGAGGAGAGGAGCCGCACGGAGATTTAAAGAGATTGATTTCTCCACTGAAATGAATTACGCTGCCTCCTCCTTCTAAGGGAAAACCGGCCAGAGTCGGTTTTCATTTCAGACTCATTTTTCCCCTTAGTAACATATCATCATTGTCCATTGTGGTGATGGATGCCGTCTGCTTAATAAGATATAAAAAGATGATAGCGAATGAACTGGGCTCTTCTAGACATCTCCTCGTTTGGTCCAGACCTTCCCCCCTTCCCTAGGCCCTGCCACCCGCCTTGCTGTCACACTGTGCAGCTCCTCAGGTGACAACTTAAAAAGGAATGGGGCTTGCGTGAGATCCAGGAAGACTCAATGCAAAGCAATGCCGTAAGTTTGACTCAGATAAACCACCCCTTAAACAGGTCATTTTTCTTCAGCCCTCGGAATAACATGTTGTCGTACAATAGCATAGTATCCATAAATTACTGCAATGTTTTCAAGTTACCGCTATTGGAAATAAAGGATGTCTTGTTATTCTGGGACAAGAAACCAATGTCTCTGTCTTGGTGCCAATGACAATGTGGCAGTCTCGGGTTCGTGCAGATCCGGAGATCTGGTTCTTTACAAAGGTGAATCCCTGAACTCGCAGTAAATAAAAGCTGAGCTGAAAATTTGAAGTATGCCTTCCTTTTCCTAGGAACTCCATATGTTCAATGTCTGGGACTGGAAGCTGGTAACACAAGCCGATTAAGAGAAAGGGGAGAAACGCAAGGTTGGGTTCCAGCCCATAAAGTCAGCTCTGTAACTGAACTGTCTCCTCTGACAAGCAGAGATGTCATTGTGAACCCAATCAAGTTCTATGACTTTACATCCGGGCTTTTTAGCTGTCACTTTGATGGCACATACTAGATAGTTTCACTCAAGAATCCTGCTTTATCGTCTTCCATCTGCCATCATTCTGACTTGGTAATACAAAGGGCGTCTCTGGCTTCGATTTCATTCCTTTTTCAATTTACACTTGCGATTAGACATGTTCAGCCCCCCCTTCAATTTAGAAAGAAAATGAGCTTCTGGAATGAATAGACAGGAGGCTAAAATATTAACCCAATCCACGAAGCTTAATGAAGAAAGAAAAAACCCTCAATTTTAAAACAAATTAGCACTGGATTCAGAATTCCTTGTTTTGACTTGCGAGTAACATCTGTCTTCTGCTGCAACCCCTGCCATGAAGAAACTAAAGTTTGAACGCGAATGTGGATCCGTGGCATGATGAGTGATTCGGCCACTTGTTTTCGTGGGCCTGGAATCCCTTCCCTGATCTTCTCCACAAAACCCTTCAGAAACCACCCCTCCTTCACAATCCCTCTAGGGGCCGCCGCCCTTGGCCCCAGGGAGAGCACGGGAGGACAGCGGCCCAACCGGAGCACCCAATCTCCGAGGATGGGCGGGGCCAAGAGTCGGAGGGGGAAGGAGCCCTGTTATTGAGCCTGGATCCAGCTGGGCCGGAATCCTGCCGCCTTGGAGTCTCGGCTTATGTCAGCTTCAGTCAGCCTGAGTCAGAGTTCCTGTTCTTCACAACAGACAGGGTCCTGGGTGTAACGAAGAGCCTCAGGATGCACGAATTTAGCGGCATCTCAAGAAAGACTGCCCGTTCGTTTATCTCTAAGTCACTTTTGGTGGTTGTTTCTAAGGTGACCCCCAAAAAACACATGCAAGGACTGTTTCTGTTTCGGGACTGGAAACATTTTCTCATGTGTTCCTCTTAGGATGTCTTATCTAAGAGTCCAAGTTTCTGTTATCAAAACTGTTTCTAAAACCTAGGTTTCCATTTCATCTAGTAC
>PVJD01011623.1:0-44990 GCA_004026545.1 Mormoops blainvillei
CCCAATTGCCCATCAGTGAGGAATCGATAAAAAAGCTGGGATGCAGCCGCACAGTAGAATGCTACTCAGCCATAAGAAAGAAGGAAACCTTACCTTTTACAACAGCGTGGATGGACCTGGAGAGCATTATGCTAAAGGAAACAAGCCACTCAGAGAAAGAGAACTACCATATGATTTCACTTACATGTGGCATCTAATGAACAAAATAAACAAACAAATAAAATACAAATAGGCTCATAGATACAGAAAGCTGACAGGTGTTAGAGGGGAGGGGGGTTGGGTGCTAGGTGAAAAAGGTGAAGGATTAAGAAAAAAAGCTCATAGACACAGACAACATATGGTGATTACCAGAGGGAAAGGGCAGTGGGGGGAGGTAGAAGGATATAGTAGGGATAAGTGGTGATGAAAGGGGATTGGACTTGGGGTGGTGAACACGCAATACAATGTATAGGTGATGTATAGAACTGTACACCTGAAATTTATGTAATTTTATTAACCAGTATCACCCCAATAAATTCAGTTTAAAATGTTTAAAAAGATTTGATCCAAAGACAAACTTAAGAAATTTCTGGGAATTTCTTGACTGAATCTTCGAAACCAGAAGAAAAAGGGCTTCTTAATGAAGACATTAAAGAAATAATAAGGGTATAAGACCTAATAAAATACTAGAATCTCCTAATGTCGCCTTAAAGGAAGCGTGCGTACATGGATGTTCACGCGGCGAAGAGGGAGGAGGGGCCGCAGCTGCTGGGCACCTCAGGGAGCAGGAAGCTGCCTCCATTTACTGAGCTCTGTGGTTGGTCTTTGTGTTTGATTCCTTTGGAAATATAGATGGCTGCCCGGGAAAAGGAAGCAGGAGGTGATTGCCAGTCCTGTGTTGCTTTTTCCAGGAAGATCTAGAGAGGGTGTGTGTAGAGAGCGGTGACTCCAGGGAGCGCCTCGGTGGATTCCGTGAGTTGCTTCATTGGGGTCATGCCAAGCTCTTAAAGGCCAGGAGTGGCATTTGGGCTCCACGTATGTATCTCTTCCTGACCAGCGAGGCCTGGGTTGTGTTTCATCCCTGGACTCCTGGGATTCAGGCTTCTGCTAAGATCTGGTTGTAGGAAAACAAAAGTTGGGACCAAAGACCTAGATGTTTCTGCCCACCACCCCCGATCTGAACCTGCTCAGCCATGATGAAATGTGCCTCTGTCTGCCTGCGATTTGGTTTTTGCTATGAGCAAAATAGGACAAGCGTTTTACCTCCAAAATATATAAAGAACTAATATGACTCAACACCAGGAAGACAAACAATCCAATTAAGAAATGGGCAAAGGACCTGAACAGACACGTCTCCAAGGAGGATGTACACAGGGCCCAGAGACATAGGAAAGGATGCTCAGCATCACTAGCCATCAGAGAGATGCAAATTAAAACCACAACGAGATACCACTTCACACCCGTCAGAATGGCCATCGTTACCAAATCAGCAAACAGCTAGTACTGACGAGGATGTGGAGAAAGGGAGCCCTAGTGCACTGTTGGTGGGAATGCAGGCTGGTGCAGCCACTGTAGAAAACAGTTTGGAATTTCCTCAAAAATGTAAAAATGGAACTGCCTTTTAACCCAACAATTTCTACTGCTGGGAATATGCCCTAAGAATCACAAAACACCACTTCAAAAGAACTTAATGCACCTCTGTGTTCATAGCAGTGCTATTTACAATAGCCAAGTGCTGGAAGCAGCCTAGGTGCCCATCAGTAAATGAGTGGATCAAAACCTGTGGTACATTTACACAATGGAATGCTATGCAGCAGAAAGAAAGAAGGAGCTCCTACCTTTTGCAACAGCCTGGATGGAACTGGAGAATCTTATGCTAAGTGAAATAAGCCAGGCAATGAAAGACAGATACCATATGATTTCACTTATAAGAGGAATCTAATGAACCAAATAAACTTAACGAGCAAAACAGAACTAGAGGCATGGAAACAGGGAACAAACTGACAGCTGCCAGAGGGGAGGGGGTGAGGGATAATGGGGAAAGAAAAGGAAGGGACTCGTCAAAGAACATGGATGAATGACCCATGGACGTGGACAACAGTGTGGGGATTGACTCTGGGAGCCCGGGGCTGGGCAGAGGAGGGCAGAGGGGGGAAAATTGGGGCAACTGTAATTGCATCATCATACAAAGCAACCCAAACGCGACTTCCTGAGGACTTTACCTCCCTCCTGGAGGGGCTTCTGAGCTTCTAGCTGAGGGGGAAAATTCTCCTTTTCTGACTATTTCAGACCAACCCACAAACTTGAGATTGTGAGCTCTGAGATATCCTTCGGAGACTCTGAATCTTCACTTTAGAGCAGAACCATGGACTTTTCTGGATAAGCGGCACAGGTGCTGTCCTTCATGCTTTGATATCTTTAGCAACAGTAGAAAAAGTATGAGTTGGGATGCCTGGGGAGCTCAGCGAGAGGCGGTTTTGCCGTGGGGACATGCCGTCTTCCTGCTAAGGGCCACCGGGCATGTGTGCTCTGCACCTGCAGTGAAGGGCTTGAGGCCCTTAGGCCCTTAACAACCACAGCTTGTAGCATAACAGCATCTTCTCCTTCACCAAGGACTTTCACAGGCTCCTTTGGCTTTAATCCTTGCAACCTTCCAATGCAGAATGCAGCCAAAGACGCAAATTCCCTGAGGTTGAGGGACTTTCCCAAGTTCACACAGCTGGTTCATGTGAGGACTGAGATGTGACCTCAAAACCTCTGGCTCCAGCCTGGTGTCTTTAACATATGGCCCGCCAGCAGGGAGGAGGGAATCCAGGACGGCAGCCTCCCAGGGGAAGGGAGGCACCCAAGGCCCCGTCCAGAGGTCAGCAAGCGGAAGAATGTGGCTCATGGGGCGCATGTTGCTGGGGTCGCATGCGTGGACCAACAAGACCAGGCAGTCCCTGAAGGAAGACGGTCCCTTACTCCCCCGAAAGGGGGTCACGTTCTTCTTCAGTGACTTTGAAGTATTGCTGAGGAAATTAAGACTTAGAGAAACAAGTGGTATTTCTGTCCTTTTTTCTAACTAAAGGCCGTGACTTAGGAGAGAAGGCAGACTGTGGGAAGTGATCCGTGTGGGCGGTGCCGAAGCGTGAACTTGGAGTTCCTGGCCCATGGGTTAGGGAGTCGGCGTGGGGGCTCTGGCTGGGAACGGGAGAACCAAGCCAAGGTGGGAAGAATTTTCTTAAGTGGGAGAGTTGCCTTCTCGAGCACACTTTAACTGGAGTTAAGACGGAAGAAGGAGCCTCCTGCAACGAAAACTGCCATTCCGGAATTATCAGAGGAAGGTAATAGGAAGGCAAGAGGATCACAACTCCCATTTTTTAAATAACTTTATGACTCTCTACCGATATATACAGGGTGGGGCAAAAGTAGGTTTACAGTTAGGACTACACGAAACACAATTTATTCTTGTATTATTATTTGTTGTATTATTTTCCATACAAAGAACTGTAAACCTTTTGCCCCACCCTGTACTGGTGATAAAAAGGAACCTAAAATTTTAACATGAAACACAAGCCCACAGTATCACTGATAGGACTCAACTCTGAATCCCTGCCATAGGAAAACTAATGATTTAGGCAAAATGAACGGGGACGTGAAAGCTACAGTATAGTTTTAGAGGGAAGCTGGAGTGTGAAGGAGGAAGTGCCAGCCTTCACTCATTTATTCATCCATTTGACTAGACGCTACTTTGCATCCGTAATGTGCCCACACGGTTGTGGGAATGAGGATGGAGCAGTAAATGAAGCAGAGTCCCTGCCCGCAGGAGCTAGTGCTCCAGGAGAGGGGGGCAGAAGTAAACAAAGAAACAAATGAATAAGTAAGATGGATTCAAGTTGTGCTGTGCACATGCCGTGAGCTGCCGAAACAGACTGGGCGGGGAGCCTGTCCGCCGAGCTCAGTGAGTGGTGCACAGCAGCCAGCTATCGGAGGCAGGGTGGGAAGCTCGGCCCGGGCAGAGCGAAGGACAGGGTTCCGCAACGCGTCAACGACACAGCAAGAAAGCGGCATTCGTTAGGGCGCGGCAGGGTGATAGGAGCTGTCCAGCCCGACCAGTGTGCAGATAACAGATCATGGAGGGCCCCATCCCTGGGTTACACTTCAAGGTGATGGAAAGCAAATGGAGAAATTTAAGCTGACGAGTGTTGCCTGCGGATTGAAAGAGAAAGAAGTGGTTGTGGGAGACTTGCTTACGGCCCTTTCGGCCAGGCCAAGAATACAACAAGCAAAGCTGCTTCTGGTACAAATGGCAAAACCAACACAGAGACGAGATGTGTTCACCCTGGAGGAGTCCTAAGGTTATTCCGCATCAGATGGATGCAGGAACCTGAGTGTAGCTGCATGGGGACCTGTCTGTGTGCTCAGAGGGTGTGTCTGAAAGGCTCCACGGAGCAGCCAAGACCAGAGGCAAGGAAAGGAAGTGCCTGCGAGTGATCGTCAGCTGTGACCAGCACACCTGACGCTCAGAAGGCAGTCACAGAGAGCAAGAAGGTGCTTTCGTTCTGTTTTGTAAACATATAAAGTGCCAGAAAATAGAGAGAATGAAGCCCCTGCCTGGGCTGAGTAGCACTCATTGATTTGCTCACTCAGTTGAATGTTTATTGGGCACCCACTGCACGTTGGGCACGTTTCCTGGTCCCTGCGCTACCACAGGTAGCACAACAAAAAGCTCTGTCCTCACAGAACTTAAGGGGGGAGGGGTGAATCAGGGGGCAGTAGAGAAAATAAACTTAATAAAGAAGCAAAATACTTAAAATGTTAGGTGGAGGTAAGTGCCATGGGAAAAATCAAGTAGAGAAGGGAAGTGGGAAATTTAGGGGAGGAGGGTGATTTTAAAGAAGGCTATTTTATCACTTGGCTTTTATTTAGAGGATAATAGGGAAGCCCGTAGAGGGTTAGAGCCGGGTAATGATGTTATCTGACATTTTAAAATAATGACTCTGGTTGCTCTGAGAATAGAGGTAAAGGACAAAGCCGAACCGTGCTCAACACCTTCCCTGCCATGCCCCTCGTCCCGGCACCATCCTCTCTCGCCCAAGTGATTGTCAAGAGGCCTGACGAGGCAGCGACAATTCTGTCGGCGAGAGAAGAGGTGCCAGCACTAGGGCGGTGGCAGGGAAGGTGTTGAAAACATCCAGCTCCGGACCTGTTTGGAAGGTAGAGTTGGCAATACTTGGCATGATGTTAATAGACAAAATAACTCAGTTCCTGTTGTTCCTTTCCACTATGAGATCAAGAAGTGGGGAATTCAGGCTGCTAGCAAGAGAAGTATTAGAAAGACATGCCACAAGTGCAGGCTGGGTCAGGGTCAAGCATAGCCGGAAGGTAGGTAGAATGGTGGGGCTGAGAGCCACAGCAAGGGAGTGAGGGGACAGGTGGTTCAGAGTGCAAATGTCAGAGGGAAGGGTGTTCTGGGCGTGGCCCATGTGACCAGGGTGCAGACACGGAGCAGTGAGGGAGGCCATCAGGCAAGAAGGTAGGAGTTGCAAAGTCAGGATTCCAGAAGCACCATCAAAGCATACAAAGTTTCTGAGAATGACATCAAGGGAAAGGGCGGAAAAGCAGTCTGTGAACCTAGGCTGAAGTCATCGGGGAAGGTGGGCGAATATTCTGAAAGGTGGGAGGGTGAGCAGAAGCGGGGGCTGATTGAGTGGCAGCGAGAGCCAGTGTGGAAGGGCAGGACCGTCGCAGGAGCGACCAGCGCCTCTCTTTCCTTAGGAGTCAGGGGCCTAAAGGAGCAGCATCGCCCGGAAACAGCTCAGATTCACTAATCGGTCAAGTTCAATTAGTAATCTCCCCCTTTGTGATAGGCTTTCTAGGCTGGATGATCATGGCAGTGGTATACATGGATGTATTGACTCGGTGCAAAATTTTATGAGTCCTCATAGTATTTTGGACAAGATGGAGAAACACTGTGTGAATAATAGTTAAGTTGCTGTGTAGAGGGTCCAAGAGCTATACCCAAAGAGTATATACAAAGAGAGACACTGTGTCTGTGTGGATCAGTGTTTTCAGCCTTTTCAAACCTTAAATCCCTTCCACCCCCATTTAAACATTAATATCTCATCATCAGTCCTCTACTGTTGAATCCATCTTCTGTGCCTTTCCACCAGACAGGAATACAATTTTTTAAATGCACACACTTGCATATACATGCCTTTGAGAAATGTTTATACACCCCTTGTCTGGTTAGCTTGACCTGGAGGAAATGACTTTAATGACTTGGTTCTGCTTAGCATTTTTTTGAAATCTTGGAGGAAGACAGCAGAACTACCTAATCAAATTTAATACAACATAGTGTAGGAAAAGAGATGATACTTTGGATGAAAGGATATGAATTCTGATGTCTCTGGGTGGGTTAGAACAATGGACTGAAACCAGCGAGATAAAGTTAATAAAGGCAGTGGAGTTTTCCTTTCAAGGTAAAATATGTATTGTGTAAGAGTAATCTACAGGAGAACATGAAGCTCTTGAGACTTTTTTCTTGTGGACTGACTGGGCTGATGGGGAGTTTTGGTTGGTTGGGTTGTTTGTTTTCACTCACCATTTCAATATATGACCCTAAACCACACATACACAGACACATGTACATCCATATGATGCAAATATAAGCTTGCAGTCATTTTAAACAGAGCAAGGTCTGTATCAAAGAAGTAATCATTTCATTCTTAAGTGGACCACATCTTAAGTGTGTTCAGTTCTGAGTGACATTCTCTGAGGATGACGACAAACTAGAAAGCCCCAGACAGCCACTACTATAGTATCTGGTGCTCAGTTAATAAATACTTGAACGGATGGTAACTTGAGCGGTTAGGGATGGTGCCCCGGATTCTGTGAAGGACAGTCAGAGGAACTAGGAAAGAGGAACTTTGAGATAGTTCTCATCGAATATTTCCAGAGCTCTCTAGTGGAAGAGAGACTAGATTTATTTCATGTTTTTCCAGGAAACAGACCAAAGACTCCAGTGGGTGGCTGTTTGGGTCAGTTTACGAATCGACAAGGGCTGTTCTTCAGTGGAGTGGGCTGACAGCAGGTACGATCAAGGTCCTAGGACAATGACTGTAACAGTCCACTTAATGACAGAGGCCACGGACCAGCATGAGGTGGATCGTAGGAAGGTTTCCTGCATTTGGGGCTCAGCCAACTTAGTGGTCTGTCAGCTTCTCCCAGTGATTTTCGTTCCGGTGGGTCCAAGACAGCTGGTGCTTTGTGTTTGCAGCTTTGCAGAATCAACATTGCAACGGCAAGTATTGCTTTAAAAACAATGTTTAGTGGAATCTTCTGAGGATACTGCCTTGAATTAGAGAAAGCCCTTTTATTTGGCCCTTTTTAAGCCTTGCATTTTTTTCTCATCTCATCTTTTTGTCAGTTGGCCTCATAAATATTCATAGAGGAATTGACCCACAATAAGAGTTATTCTAAAAATCTTTCCTAAGCCTTTCAGCTGTGTCTCAGTAATTATTTGAATATGATCTCTGGCCAGTTATATTATTGTAAAACTAGTGAGTAATCTATTTGGGAGTTATTTTTTAAAATTTAATCAGGATTTCAGAAATCGTAGGATCTGATGTGGAAGAAGAAACACTTTCTGTCAATCTCCAGCCGCAAGTCCTACATGTGACCTGGAGCTCTCGAGCTTCCAACCACTGTCCTCATCGTCTCACCCGCCCAGCTTAGAGGGATGGCAGTCAAGGCCAGCTGGAAATGTAGATTCAAGCCCACAGCCCAGACATGGGCTGGAATGGAATATGAACAGTGGGCAGGCTGTTCAGGTGGGCAGAGCCTGGGGTGGCCCCTAAAACTGCGAGAACAGACCCAAGGAGCCCTGCTGTCGTGGGGAGAGGGCTCCATCGGACTCCGTGGTGGCAGGCCAAGAACACAGGTGGTGGCATCCCCGGCTTTTCTCTCTGTTTCCCTCATAGACTGTGTAATACAACAGCTGCTAGTGCTGTCCGCACATGGTCACCTTTTGTTGTTTTGCCTCATAGAGGAAATCTTCCTCTTTTGCCAGAAGTCCTCTTCCATCAAATGCCTGCTTTTCACTCACTGAGAAGTGGACAGCAATGGTCTCCTTGAGACTCTTCAACTCGAATAAGAAATCCTGAGTGCTGAGCCCTGACGTCACAGTGGCGTGTTTTCTGGGAAAGTCTGAGTTTAGTTTTCAGGCCACTCACGTGCTGTGTGATCTTGGGAGAGTAACTTAACCTCTCTGAGCCTCAGTCCCCTCATCTAGAACATTGCAGGGTCTTTGAGTGATTTTAGACCTGCAAGCAAGCACCAAGCCCAGTGTTTGACGCATAGAAGGTTTTCAGTAAATCATAGCCACCGTCATTAATGTTAGCTGGCATTAATTTAGACAGACTTTAATCAAGTTACCAGTTTTAACTCTTGAATATTTTAATCTTTATTATTCAAGACTTCCACTGTGGAGGGAAGTCCAGCTAGCTTAATGAAGAACTGTGCTCAGGACCCAGAAAGATTAAGGGGCAGAAGGGTTGTATTTCCTCTTTATCTGTAGTTGCTCACCCTTGTCACTTGTTTGGGAGAGGAGGGGAAGGACTCACATTTTTTCTTGAAAACTAGCAGTGCAGGAACAGAATAGCCCTTCCTTATCCAGAGTTGTCTTTTCTGTTTTGGGGTGGGTTTTGTTGTTGTTGTTGTTTTCGAAGATGAAGAAACGGAAGCTAAAATATGATATTAGAATTTACAATTGTCTTGATCCCGTGGGTGACAATTCCAAGATGAATGTCTGTATTTTAGAGCTTTGGTAACGCAGACCTCATGCTCCTGAAAGTCTCTGCCCCTGGAGAAGTCGATTACCTGGGCTTATGGTGGAATCAGAGAACTGTTTTCTCACTACCTTTTGCAAGCCTGTAAAGAGTGCCCTTAGCCTCTCTCTGCTGAGCTCTAAGTAATTTCCAGTCACTGATTCTCAGACTGCTGCCTCCCGCCTCCCGCCTCCCATTGAATTCCGACTCCTCTGCCTGGGTCCCCAGGCCCCAGCCCCTCTCTCGGCACTGTCCCCACGGTGTCCTCCTCTCTATCTAAGCCTGTCTTCTCACTCTCCTCACTTCCTCTCCACGGTCCCCAAGTCCTGCTCCTGCTCATTTGAGAGCCTTTCTCAGACCATTGCCCTCCTCTCCCCTGGCTCATATAGTCTGTCACCTTCAGGGGCCAGTTGTCAGGGGGCTATTGTTCAACTGAATTTGAATGTTAGCTGATGACACTGGGTCTCCAGGAGTAATTCTCAGCCTTGGCTGCACATGGGAATCACCTGGGAAGCCTAAAAAAAAATTCCCAGTGCTTGGGTCTCATCCCCAGAGGTCCGGAGTTCCGTGCTCTGCAGTGTGGCCCAGGCACTGGGATATTTTAAAGCCCTCCCAAGTGGCTGACTGTGCCGCAGAGGTTGAAAAGCCCTGGTCTACAAACTCATTCAGCCCCCAAGCTGAGTCTGTGTTCTAACAATAGCTCTGTTTGTTCCCCTGATGACTCGTATACTACAGGGTTTTAAATAGTTCGAGTGAATCTAAAAGGATTTAAGTAGCTATTTCCACGTTGTGTAATCTTGGTAGATTTAAGGGCGAGAGGTTCTATTTTGACAATACAATTCTGAGCGCCTCTGGGCTCACTTGACAGCCAGCAGTGTGGGCCGGGCTCTGTGCTCAATACTTCTCAAGCTGGTCGCAGTCATTAGCCCACCGGGGTCCTCACAGCAGGCCCACGAGCGAGCCCCTGTTTCAGCCCTCTCTGATTAATGAGGATCCTGAGGTCCAGAGAGGCTGACCTACCTGCCCGGAAAGCAGTGCTAAACTTGAGCACACTCTACCCCCTGGGAAGGAACAGCTTAACTAAACAACTTCCTGGAAAATGAGGATGTACCTGCTTTAGGTTAGGGGTTGAACTCTTTTGTAATTGGGTTGCATTCTTTTGTCTATCAAGAGGGTCCATAAATTTTATTTCAGCTACATTCCCAAGTTACCTAGATGTACCCAGGACTGGGAAACCCTTTCTCAATTTAGTTTCTTCTTGCACTCAGGAGACATTATTTTAGAAAAGCATCTTGCTTCCAGAACCTAATCTAGTAGAACCTACCCCAGCTTGTACTTCGTAGCCCTCCCTAGTGCTTCTGTGAGATGGCAAATACGCAGTGCTGTCCCCATTTTGAAGAAAAGGAAGCTGGTGTGCCAAGTATTAATTATCTACTAAATATTAGTAAAGCTACCACAAATTGAGTGCTTACTAAGTGCCAGGCCCTGTACCTAGCTGTCGACATCCTATATGATTATCCTCATTTTCTAGATGAGGAAACTAGACCCAAAAAGGTGGAGCTGCTTGTCCAGGGTGCAGCTGGTAATTGGGTGCCATGTTTGTTTGCTTGCGTTTAAAAAAATTTTTTTAATCCTCACCCAAGGATATGTTTATTAATTATTTTTTTTAGAGAGAGAGAAAGGCAGGGGGTGGGGAGAGAGAGAGAGAAACATCGATGGGTTGCCTCCCATACATGCCTCAACTAGGGGCTGATCTCACAGCCTTTTGGGGTACGGGACCACACTCCAACCAACTGAGGCAGCCAGCCAGGGCTGCTTGCTTGTTTGTTAAATTCCTTATGAGCAGATCTGAAAGACACGGCTTCGTGTGTCGTCGTCCCTTGGCCAGGCCAGCCTCTGGTGTGTGTGCAGTAGCATCTGGACAACCGTGTCAGGAATAAACTGCCGAAGCATAAACTGAATTTTCTTTCTCTGTGTCAAATGGCCATTTAATAGCTATTGTGAAACAGAGAATTTTCTGCCAACCCTGAATATCACACTGAGGTCAAACAAGCTCTAAATGCTCCCTTTCCTGCCATGCCGGTACAAGGCCGCTTCGGTGTAAACAACCCCTGAAGGTGAGAACTGGCTCTTGGAACATTTTCACACTCCATCCATCTGAACTCTGCTGTTTCTCACATTTTCGGTTTAGTGACAGGGACCCTGTCCTTGCCGCTGGCGCACTTCATTATTGCACGGGCACTAAATGCTCAGGACAGAAGCCCATCTCCCCGCCTTGCTCTTCATGAATTTACCAACTTATTTTTTTCCCCTCTTCAAGCATATAAAGGCTTGTTATTTTCTGGTTTGTTAAAATATGTATGCACAGACGTAGACACACACACACAATTCTGTAGGGAGAATGACTATAAAGAAGGAGATCGGCAGAGCGGTGAGTGGATGGAGTCTCAGGCAAAACAGATCAGGGCAGGGTCACTAATTGAGTGCAAACCTTTTTTAAAATGTTGTTTATCCCCCTACAGGGCATACAAAACCATTGAGGATGATGACTTGAAGTTTCCCCTTATATACGGAGAAGGCAAGAAGGTAGGCATGTTCCGTCGCCCCAGACTGACAAGAAGGCCGTCCCCGCGTAGCCCGTGGCAGTCTGCGCGTTCCGCTCAACAGCGCCTGATTTTATAGGCTTGACAGCTTGAAGGATTATCCCCTCCATCATCCCTCAGGACTCCTGTCTTGAGGGTTCGAGGCATGGCGGGGTTGGGGAGCGGTGTGGCATGCCCAAGGGACGAAAGTCAGTTTTTTGAAAATAATATTTCCCTTCTCAGCCAATTTGGGGAGCCTTTTACAGCATGTAAACATGACCATGTTCACATACATCATCTCGCTGTGTACCTGGGATGACAGGCCACGACACAGGCAGTGCTGGCTTTTTGCTGCCCATTTGGTAGACGAGGCAGCCGGGACTCAGGGTAAAAACCGCTCGGGCAGAGTCCCTCAGTCAGCCAGAGGTGGTCCCAGATGTGGAGTCACCCAGCCAGCCAGGGGTGGTCCCAGATGAGGGGCCACCCAGCCAGCCGGGGTGGCCCCAGATGTGGAGCCGTGGCCCTCTACCTCCATCCCAGGATCTCACCCCTCTCTGCCGTGGAAGTTCAGACCCTGCAAGTCAGCCTCTCCACTTGCCCCACGAAGGGGACCCAGAGCCTCACTGTGACTAAGTCATAGGATCGCATGGACCCGAGCCCAGGCAGACGGTGCCGACCATTCATCACCAGCTCCCCAGGTCCCAGTCAGCATCACACACTGAGCGGCAGGCACCCTGGTGAAGCGACGGAAGGCTGTCGGTCTTAGAAGGACTGTGAGCAGAGACTGGGGGAGGTTGCCGTCCTGGAGCGGAGATGAGGAAGCTCTGACACTTTGTCCTGATCCAAACAAACACCTTCTGAATCATTGCATTCTTCCTGCAGACACAGATACATTTCAGCTAGGTGCTGAGAGTTCCAACTAGAAGTGAAAAACGTGGTCATATTAAGATGAATGTTCAACTGAAATTTTTTTTAGCATTTGATAATTTTTAGCAGGAGGAAGTGACTCATAAGAAAACTGAAGGATGCCTCCCTGAGCGGAACTTGAGTGTGTGTTTATGCGCGCATCTGAGAGAGAGGAGGGTAGGTAGGTAGGTTTGGGGGCTCAGTGATGCCCCGCAGTGATTTCATTGGAAGGAGGCATTTCCTGGAGGGAAATGAAACATGAATATCTGATACATGTAGGCATCAATTTTCAAACTAACTTGCCCCTTTCCTGGAGACGGGACGGCTTCTGCCTCACTATCCATGGTTGAAAATTATGACAAAGAAGGGCTCTGTTCCTGACAGAATTATTTCAGCCTTTCTGTACAGTGGATGTCATTTAAGCGAACCACCCAGCCCAGTGGCCTCCACCTGCACCTAGAGTTCTCCGTGGCTGAGATTCTCAGTATCACCCTGCTGTACCCGGGGAGCTCAGGACCACATCCCATTGTATGCATCCCTAGTACCTGCCCAGCCTGCCACCTGGTAACATGAGTATTAAATAAGCTATTCAGTTATGTTCAGTATACTCTCCTTTATACAACAGGAAAATGGACAGATGTGTTCTTTGAAGATTATTAGGGGAGGACAGGGGAAAAAAAGATGATCAATAATAAGATCTTTTATGATCTTATTCATAAAGATCATAACCTTTATGATCTTTAAAAGAACATAAGGTTTTCCTGTGTAGGCAGAAAGTTCAGTGTACCAGGATGTCATGGTTCTCGGGCATTTCAGTTAACTAGGCCTGGACAGTTCCGTGAATGCAGCTGTCAAGTTCTGTCACTGGAGATGCTGATCGGTTTATGAGCCACCGTGGCCCCCTCTGGTCGGCTCCAGGCTTGCCCAGCAGCAGAGTGGCACACCACCCTGTTTGAGACCTCCACGGGTCTTCAGACATCTCTACAACAGCAACACATCAGTTCCGTCTAGACCTTTACAGGGGTTTTCTCTTTTCTCTCTGCAAACACCTACCCAGAAGTTTCAGGATACTCCTACGTGGGCAGCCGTTACTTCTCATTTATTTCTGCCAGTGCTTTTAAGGACTTGGGTGGGCGACACCTATATACTTTGTAAACAAATTCAGTGAACAACAGAAACATCAGCTTTCTTTGAACCAATACGCCCACCTGTACTCTTCACAGCCAGAGAAGGTGCCTCTGCAAGGCGGAGGGCAGGGACTCCGGGCTCCCGCAGTTAGAGCTGAGCATCTCTCAGTGAGAAGGGAGCCTGTCCAGCCTCCCGGCAGAACAGAGGAGCTGCAGCCCTCTAGACCAGAGGTCTCCCGGCTTCACACCAGTGTCTGCATTTTACCCCCTTTGAGCCTTGCCTTTAAAAAAGCGTGTCATGGTTTCCTTTCCATTTTTAATGTAAACTTACCTTCTAATCTGAAACCAGCTCCAAACTCCACAGCTTTTCGGGGAAACCAAGAGGAATATGGTGGTAATGTGTTAGATTGTAATGTTTCTTAGCATGTATGTTATTATTTTTTTATAGATTTTATTTATTTATTTTAGAGAGAAGGGAAAGGAGGGGGAGAGAGAGAGGGAAACACCGGTGCAAGAGAGAAACATTGATCAGTTGCCTTTTGTCCATGCCCTAACCGGGGCCCGAACCCACAACTCGGGCATGTTCCCTGACTGGGAATTGAACCAGTGACCTTTCCCTTTGCAGGCCGACACCCAACCAAATGAGCCACACTGGCCAAGGCTTTATAAGTTGTTCTTATTACCCGTAATAGAGTG
Organism: Mormoops blainvillei; assembly: GCA_004026545.1. Taxonomy (NCBI): domain Eukaryota; kingdom Metazoa; phylum Chordata; class Mammalia; order Chiroptera; family Mormoopidae; genus Mormoops; species Mormoops blainvillei. The sequence continues at coordinate 14,101 of PVJD01011623.1, forward strand.
AGTCTTCAGGCTTGGGTCTTTGAACCATGACACTCCACCAGGTATATTTTTGGTGATCCAGGTATTAGGCCATTGGGCTTCCTTCCATCCAGAATGACCTTCACTCCACTCTTCTGTGTTTGCCTGTCTTGATGCTGCGTGTCCTTGTGCCACCTCTGGGGAACCTCTTCAGCAGAATTTTTACCTCCTCTGAACTCACCTAGCCCCTTGTTTATATGTCTGTCAGTATTACATGTATCATTACACATGTGTCTCTTCTCTTCTTCACCAAGTTCTTTATAGTAGGAACAAGTCCATAGACATTTGTCCCCTATAGCATGATGTCTGTACTTAGTAGGTGTTCACTCAATGCTTGGGTAAATCAAACCTGTGGCATCCCGGGAGGTATTAAGGCTGACCGTGTAGGCATTAGTATAATAGTCTTGCTTCCTTAAAGCAAGACTGTGTGGTTACAGCAACGTGACACGTTGTTCCTTTCCACCCAGAGGGAATCTGTGGCGACACGGTGGGTTGCAGAGTCACTAATGGTTTGTTTTCTCCAGCCATTAGGTATAATACATGAGCTTTGGGAGGTTAGGAGCTGCTACTGACTTCTTTATGTGTTTTGTAGAGCCTATGATGGACCCAGAGACACAGCTGGTGTTCAGCAAATACTTGTAGAGTGAGTGTATAATAGACAGATGGACGGACGGATGGACAGGTGCTGTTGGAGTTGGTTTGAACTAATTTTAATAGCTGTAGACATCACACATGTATTAGATGTAGTTTATTGAACACCATTCTCTCCAGTCTGTACAAAAGAAAGCTGAAAAGAGACAACAGCAACCCATCAAACTTAAGATAATTGGTGGAAAAGCTACTCGTTAAGGACATCAACAATCTTGGTGAGCCCTTCCTTGGAAACAGCTACCTACACACATTAGTAGCAAGGGCACAGAGAGAGAGGCAAGAGGAACTGGAAAATTACCGCTCCTCTCTTAGCCCACGCGGCTGTGTGGGGATGGGGATCCGTTCTCTGTGCGCGTGAGTGTTTCTCATGACCCTCTGCTTTCACCCCTAGGCCCGAGTAATGGCAACTATTGGAGTGACCAGGGGACTGGGGGACCATGACCTGAAGGTGCATGACTCCAACATCTACATAAAACCATTCCTGTCTTCAGCTCCAGAGGTACCACGTGAGGTTTTTGTTTCTATTTTGTACAGTAAAATATTTTCTTAACTTTATACCTCCGATGACTCACACCCTATATCCAAACAGTAGCTGACTTGTACTTTTATAGTATCTCCCATGTTTGTTTCATTTTCCCACTCCATTCTCACTTTGACTGTCCTGTTTCATACCCCTCAATGCCTCTGTCCTGGTGGCTGCATAGCCCCCTAGTGGCATTCCCTCTGCCTCCTCAATCCATCCCACATATTGTTATTAAGTACATTTCCCTAAACAACTACTCTGACCCTGTTTGCTTAGAAGCTTTAAACAACACCTCATGACTCGGAGAATAAACTGGTCTAACTTTCTTTTTTTAAAGATTCTCTTTATTTATTTAGAGAGAGGGGAAGGGAGGGAGAAAGAGAGCAAGGGAAACATCAATGTGTGATAGAAACATCAACAGGTTGCCTCTCACATGCCCCCAACCCGGGGCCTGGCCCCCAACCCAGGCGTGTGCTCTGACTGGGAATCGAACTGGCAACCTTTTGGTTCACAGGCCGGCCCTCAATCCACTGAGCCATACCAGCCAGGTCTAAACTGGTCTAAGTTTTTAATCTGATCTTTGTTCCCTTACTACAGTCAGAAGGAATTTACTATTTCCTATACATGATCTTCAGTTTCCCATATTTACTTAAACTATTCCTCTTACCTACAATGCCCTTCCTGTCCACCTCCACAAATCCAAATTCTTTTTTTTCTCTAGGGTTTAACTTAAATGCTTCTCCTGTGGAAAATTCCCTGATTTCACCCTCCCACGACCAGAAGTAAAGTCTTCACCCTGCTCCATATATATATGGAGAGCACCTGCCTCTTACAGCATTTTTATAGCATATTCATAGCATAGTTGTTGACGTATATATTTTTTCCCCTCTTAGATTTTTAATTACCTGGAGAGCTGGTATTTTTCAGTTGATGTTTGGAGAAGCTAATTGAAGAACAAGTCATTAATTTGGTTAAAACATCATTTTCCTTACAATACAGGAAACAACATGAAGTTCTATTTCAGAGTATATAATTTAGAGAAGACTTTGCTTCTGAGTTATAGAATAATCTAATGGTAGTGTAGGGGTATTTTCCCTCATATAACAAGGAGGCTATAATTAGGTGGCTGCTGGTATTGTTACAGCATCTTCGATATGCCAGGGCTGGGGCACCTTCATCCGACTTGCACTTTGTGGTTGCAAGACAGTGGTAGCAGCTCCAAGCATAGCACATTCCCGCAGGGCTGCAAGGAGGAGGCAGCCTGGCTGTCCCAACAGATACTCACTTGCATCTCTTTGGCCAGACCTGTGTCACATGACCTCCCCTTGCTGCAGGGAAGGCCGGGAGGGAGAGAGCTTTTCCAATTTCTACAGTAGAAGGGAGCCAGGGAGGAGTGAGGCGAAAGCAGGGATGTTTGCCTCCTGTGTAATCAATTGTTAAGGGGATGCCTTGCCCTGGGAATGCCTAGGTGGTTTAGCTACAGCTCCATTTGCATGTCCTTCCTAAGGGTGGGCGCTGTTTGTTTTAGTGAAGGCTCTTTCTGTTGGAGGAAACAGAAATCCACTCATACTAACTCAGAAAAAGGGGAATGTTGATGTTGCTGACGTGGGAAGAGATGTTTATGGTGTCTCCAGGAAGGACCCCTCAGCAGCCAGGCTCTGTGGGCGAGTGGTTCTGTACCCAAGGGGGTCCTAGACAGCGTCAGCACTGGGAGTCTGTCACCTTCATGAGCGTGTTCTGCCATCAGCGTGACCAGCCATGTTCTATACGTCTCTGCTACTGGTCAGCCCAGCTTCTCACTCTCCCAGTTCCAGATGAACAGAGAGGACTCTCGCTGGCTCAGTTCACCTTCGATACTAGGCCACAAGCGACTTTTCCATCTGTAGGTTGTCCCTTTAGATCGCATGTTCAGTCCAGAGCCACTGATGGGCACGGGCACCTAGGCCCGCCCCTTTGGCAGGGCTGGGAGGAGGGGTAGTTTCTTTTATTGCTGGGGCCGGCACCCAGAATACACCTCGCCACAGGAGGTTAGGAGGCCACCGAGTGGAAGATCTGTAGTAAATATCAGGCATGGAAGACACACAGATTTCCTCAAATCACGTAGGATTTCAGGTGATGTTAGCTTGGTAGAAATAATAATCATCACTTGTCAAGAGCTCACAAATGTCTCTCCTTTAGCTCTCACAGTAATTCTGCATGATGAGGACCATGGCTACATAAAAGTGTCCAACGTCCCCCAGAAGCTGGGGATCCCTGGTCCCTCAATTCTGGCCCACATCAGGGTCCGTGTATTACTGCTGAAACTATTCCTGGCCAGAGAAAAACAGTAAATACTAGACCCACGACCTTCTCTGTTTGCCCCCTTGGGGGAGAGGCATTTATCAGACATACTAAATGACCCTGACCAGGTGGCTCGGTTCGTCAGAGCATTGTTCCTATACGTCGAAGCTGTGGGTTCGATCCCTGGTTGGGGCACATACAAGAAGCAGCCAATGATGCATGAATGGTGCCATCGTTTTTCTTTCCAGAAGGGACATATGAAGGGTGACTCATGTTCCCATGGCGGGGAATGTCTCAGGAAGCTAATTAATCATTTTGCTTCTTAGAGCAAAGTGAAAATTTCCTTCTCACCTCCCCACCGCTGTACACACACATATGCTTTCTGTATAAAGGGAGAAAAAGTTCTGTTTGGTTTGAAGGAGAATGATCTCTGTGCAGTTAAATTACAGATCACCGATCATTCTGCTACTGTGGATCCCAAGAAGAGACTTTAGGTTTAAAGCGTAGGCCTGCATGGACACTCCCCGAGAACTGATGAAATGGCCCAGTTGGTAGATCAGAAACCTCGGGTCACCCGTCTCCAGTGATGCGGGTTTGCAGGGAAGTGGGTGGGTTGTTTCCTCATTGGTGAGGAATAGGAAGGATTCAAAAGGAAACTGGCAACCTCTGGAAAATTTTAAGAAGTGTAGAGTTTTTATATAACAATAACAAGTCTTGGCAGACAATAAACTGTGTTGTGCTTTTTTTAATATATGCAGCATCTCAGTTAATCCTCAACTCTGTGACGTATGTATGATTTTTATACCCATTTTATGGAATGGAAAAGTGAGACCCAGGGAAGTGAAATAATGTCCCCAACATTGTACAGTTATTAAGCAGCAAGACGGTGCTTACACCAAGGTCTGTATGATTCAGTCAGTACTTGTAGGGGAGAGAAGCTGCGTTCATGGAAATTGCTTTGCACAGTGGCTGAGGGACCCATTGAGATCTGGTTCAAGGAGCTCTGAAGAGAGACCTTTGTTTTGGGACCTCATGAGCCAGTTTTTCAGGGAAGTACTGCCTGCCATAGACTTAAGTTGTGGGAAATGGCGGTGTAGTAGAAAAAGTAATTGGGAAAGACAGTAATGGCCTTTAGAGTGTGCCAACCTAGGCCAGGCAGAATGGTGCAAAATAAGATTGTGTACCTATAATTTAGCTTAATGGGTATGTAGCATAGATCCCAATATTCCTTTGCACGAGATTAAAATTGTACATTTTAAATGCTTCCAGATGGAGAAGCCTTAGCCAGATCCAGGAAAGGGGGGAGGCAGTTAAAGGGAAGAGGAGGGGCAGCTTGAACTGGCTGCTGTGGAGGAATGCAGAAAGAAGTACTGGGGACCCCTCACCCCCAGGCCCAGGACAGAAACTCCGGGTCCCTGAGTGGTAGTATGAAAGTCAGGCCCCAGAGAGACAGCTGGGGGCCTCTGCCGGGAGCCGGGGAGGCCAGGTAAATTGATTTAAACCATCTGATGAAGAATAACTGACTCCCTTCCTGTCTTCATTCCCCTACTCCGCCCTACCCTGGCTTTCTAACTGTGATTTCCTAAGAACATTCCTGTGCTATGCTTCGTCTTTGCCAAGCATGGATCTTTATTTCACATTTGGGTTCTAAATTTGAAACCCAGCTCAGCCTGGTAGCTTTAACGGTGGGGTGGGGGAGAGGTGATTTAGTTCTAAGAAAAGAGGCTCAAAAACCTTCTTGGAAATCAGCATTGTTCCCTTCATCATTGTAGCTCCTAATTCGATTTGATGAGTTAAATAAAAATAAGTCAAAGCCATGTGGATCAAATTTATGTAAAAAATGCACAGGGGTTTAAAAATTAGAGGAGGGTTTCTAGCCAAACACATTTTCGGTTTTGCCGAACACAAGGCGCTGGAAAAATCTCAAGTGCGCCAAACCCGAAGGCAGCCGCCAGGCCTGCTGAGCCCCCCAGATCTCCCGAGGCCCGAGGCGGGGGTTTCTGGCCCGGAACTGAATTCCACGCGAGGCCCCTGCCAACCAAGCACAGGCCCGTGGGTCGAGGGCAGGAGGTGGCCGACTCTCCCCTGGTCCCGGCACCTTGCTGCCTCCATGCAGTAGCAGGAGGCGCGGGCCTCTCCCCGTAAGGAAGACAGTTCCAGCCAGATCCCCCATCCCCTTGCTCAGTGAAGCTCATCACCATTCGCCTTTTTCATACCGTCCTAAAAGAACTCAAATGGGGAAGAAAGGATTTGTGAACTAAAGGCGCTGGAGCCCAGACCCTCCGCATCTTCTTTTCTTCAGCTCGCCCAGCCCAGCCCAGCACATCGACAGCTTGGCTCAGGCCTGCAGCCCAAACTTCCAGATGTTCTGTGCTCCACGCCCCTTTCTGGCTTGTGACAGGTCCTCCCCAGAGCTAGGATTCCTCTTACTGTTACTCATGCTTTCTGGCCTCCACGCTAAGACTGTACTCTTGCCTTTAGCCCCCTTTTGAGCTCTCAAAAGAACGAGGTCTTTTGCCGCATGGGGGCCAGATTGCAAAGCCACCCCCTCAACTCAGTAGTCCCCTCCTCCTGCCCCTGCCAGACTGAACCACGAGGAGCCCAATTTTCTCTTGGCTTCATTTTTCCTCTCCTTTGTGTTCAAGATTCCTGACAGCTGTTTTTTGTAACTCCAGTTCACTCATTTAGTTCATTCTTGGTTTTCTTCACTGAGATACTATTTTTCCTTTTATCTGAAAGAAACAGCCTTCTCAAATAGAAGAGCTTACACTCCAGTATCTGAAGTCCAACCCTGGCACCAGCACTCCCCGTGGCCTAACACGTTACTTCCGCCTGCCCTTCCCCTCCCTTCGGGGCGAAAATGCCCGTGTTGTCATGGTGCCGGGAAAAGCAAACGGCACATCAGTGGAACTGCCTGACACAAGGCTTGCTACATGGTCAGCAAATTCAAATCTTCCTTCCCCACCGGCTTCTGGAAGGCTTCACATTCAGGCATTCGCAGGATCGACTTCCATACTGAGAGAATAATTCTTCTGTTTGGGGCTCCCCTGTTGTCTCCCATGAAAACAGGAACAATATTTAAGATCGCACATTGACATCTGAACATTTACAGTCTTCCGATTCTTCATAGCCTTTCTTGTCCCAAGCCAAAACCCCACGTGGGGAAAAAGCATGTTTTATTCTATTCTGTATTCTCTACGGTCTGGCCAGACTGTAAGAAATGGTACTGGGCAGAATGACATGGACGAGGGCTGTTCCCCATCAAGTGAAACAATGCAATTGTATATGCAAAGACTGCGATTGTAAGTAGGTAAAAAAGGTTATGTGTATGAATACACGTGTACATGTCTGTGTTTATGTAAATCTTGAAGGAAGTTTTCAAAAAGGGTAACAGTAATTATCTTTGGGTAGTAGAAGAGGAAAAACTTGTTTTAAAACATCCGTAGACCCCTCAAAAATACCTTCCAAGGCGGAGTGAGGTAGCAGTTAGGCGCTCAGGTGGTAGTCAGTCTTGGCATGAAGCTCTGTCTCTTCACTTACGAGCCAGGTGACCATGAGAAAGTTAGCTTACCTAAATCTCAGCTGCCTCTTCAACAAAAAGAGGACAATGGGGTTGTTACACTCAAGAACTTAAGGAACAGATGACATATATAAAGTAGTTAGCACAGAACCCGGAATAATAAATATTAGCTCCTAGTTTCTCTTCACATTCCATTGAAACCACAAAATTTCCCTGGCTCTTTAAATAGGGGTGAAGGGTCCAGCCGTGTTTATCGAGTAGAACGCTGGAGAACATGTCCTCAGGGAATTAGAATTTTTGGCCAGTTGGGAGGTGAGACTAGCCAAAGAATAATTATCCATAAAGCTTGTGACGCCTGCTGCCTTAAGAGACCAGGGGAATTCAGAGAAGGGAGAGACAACTCTGTAGTCTGAAGATGGACAAGATAAGGAGCACAAGAAAAAGAAGGGAGCAGCAGTGGGTCTGCTGTGAAGTAAAATTTGCCTTACGGGGTCATAGAACTTGGAAGATCGGCTTAAAAGGCTATTAGCTAATAAAGCTGATTATTGTGGAGGGCCTCGAACTGGACCCAGAGCAGTAGATACGGTCGATAGCAAGGGGAGCAGATGATAAAGGTGGCGGTGGGCATCTTAGCCTGGAGCAGCAGGTAGATGGGGGAGGGGGTGGGCAGGAGATGCGGACCGAGGGGCCGTTGTGGAACTGAGACGCCGAGGCTGTGGGGCAGCGAGGAGCTGAGCCAAGGCAGGGGCTGTGCAAACTAAGAGGAGGCCTATTGGAGAGACGTTTCCAAAAAAAAAAAAAAGTAACAAGAATTGATGGCAGATTTGATTTAAAGGAGAAGCAGAGCGTAGTTAAAAAAAAAAACAAAAACCATATTAAACTTTGCCTTTTAGCCTATGAGAAAGGAAGGCTGTTGTTGCTTGTTGCAGCCTGAAGAGGAAAAATAATTCCATGCCTTTTTCTGCCTGAGTTTTCTGAACCAATGGGGGAAAAAAAGACTTAGGAGTCTGGTGAAAATAACTCTATAGCTAGTATAAAGTTAGATGAGAAACCATGGATTTAAAACCAAAATGGACTTCTTATTCTCCTCCTCCAGCCCCTAAGTTAAACTCACCCGGAGGACAGCTCTGGGATCTCATCATCCCCCAGCCCCCAACCCCCATTTTCCACCGGCAGGAAGACCCGAGCAGAGCAAGCAAGTGCTGCTTACGGACAAGTAGGGGCCAAGGACAACTCTCCAAAGGGCTCAGTGTCCAGTGTCCTACATCACTGATCCTATAGGGAGAGGGAGCTGGGAAGGGTTATAGCACAATACAATGCCTTTGTGCCTTTGCTGACTGCAAAACAAACCACCCCAAAACTTACAAGCTTAACAAAACAACTTATCATCGTCTTTCAGCTGATGCTCAGCTGACTGGGCTCAGCTGGGTGGTTCGCCCTTGGAGTGTCTCACGTGGTCACAATGGGTGTTCACTGGGGCTGGAGTCATCTGAAGAGTAGGTGGGCTGGAAGTCCAAAATGGCTTACTCACATGGCTGGCAGTTGATGTTGGTTATCTGCTGAGAGTTCAGCAGAGGCTGCTACGTACGGCCTCTCCCTTGGTTCTGGCTTCTCAGGGCATGGCAGCAGCATTCTGAGAGAAAACATCCCAAGAACCAAGTTGACTTAGGAGTCCCAGGCAGAAGCTACACGGCTTTGTAAGACCAGCTCAGAAGTCCCAGAATATCTCTGCCACATTCCAGAGGTCCGTGAAATCACTGAGCTGGCCCACGTTTGAGGAGAGGGGGATTGGGATCCACCTGTTGAAGGGAGGAGCAGCGGGCTTGTACACCAAGGGAAGGAATCGATGGTGGCCGTCTTGGGGACTCTACCACCGCCTTCCTTTAGAAGCACCCTCCCTGCTGCAAGGTCTTGAGGATTAAGGGAGTGATGGTTTATCTTTCCACTGCAAACCGATAGAAGTTGATGAGTTGGCTGTTTAGTTAATTAAGAAAGGAAACATAGCTTGAAATGTAGATGCAGGTTTACAAAGAAACTGAATAAATGAAGGCATCAGGGCCTTTCAGTCATACCAGCCATCACTGAGTTCTGGTTGTTGCTGGGAAAGGTAGAATGTGCTAGAGAGGAAAAGCAAGGTTACAATCAGGAATTATTTCGTTTGTAAACATTCTCAATAGAAAGGGACCTCAGTTCCCAAGATTCCCATAATTTGATGCGATTTCTTTTCTCACTGTTACTAAACATTCACATTAGTATCTAAGTGTGTATTCATAAGTATTTCTGTGTTTTTTTTCTTAAAGAGCTCCCCACACCACATAAACGTCAGGCCCCACAAACCATGGGTCCTCCTGTGCAAAGGGAAATCGCTGAATTCTATCTGAGGAGACATTGACGCTTTAGAGCAGTTGTATTTGGCAGTTTCCTTTTCTTTTCCAGCTTTATGAGATATAATTGATATATAACATTGTATAAGTTTAAGGTATACACCATGTCGGTTTGATACACTCATATGTAGCTTTAGCTAACCCTCCATCACCCCACATAATTACCCTTTGTTTCCTGTGGTGAAAACATGTCAGATCTCTCCTGGCCATTTTTAAGTATATAATACAGTATTGTTAACTATAATCACCATGCCATTCTTTAGGTCCCCAGAACTTACTCATTTTTTTACCTGGAAGTTTGTGCCCTTTCACCAGTATCTATCCATTCCCCACCCTGCTCCAGCCCCTGGTAACTACCAATCTACTTTCTGTGTCTGAGTTCAGATTATTTGGCATTTTTCTTAATCTCTCCAGTCCCACACATCTGCATCATCTCATGTATCTGTCATCTTGATAGGGGTGCTGCACCCTTGGGGCTATGTGATCCTCCCCCGCCACCAGCACTTTGAAAATATCTGGGGGCAAGAGTCACATATGAATAGTGTGTGGAAGCTGCTTTATTCAGTTCTGGTGCCATCTGACCTTCCACAGTGGAGACTTCGTGCCTTAGCGTGTCTGTCTACTTCTCTAGCTCTTGAGTCTCTGTAAAAATCACTTGTATGCATCCGTGTGCCATTTCCTTGGGCTATTCCCATTGGGCAGTGACTGAGACTTGCCAACCAGCTATTTGAATAAAACCGGAATTTGAAATTTACTTTGACAGACACCAAAAAAAGCTTGGTGACTCATAAAATTCATGGCCACACAAAAGGAGCCAAACTGTATGTTGTGTCAGACATTTCCTCTCATTGCAAATTATTTCCCTCTGGTCACCTCCTAAAAAATAATTTCATTTGAATTTTATAGTTAAACATGCAGTATTTTTTTTTTTTTGCATTAATGCATCTAAGAATAGTTTGAGAACTTTGTTTAAAAATACAAACCTCTGGAAACCATTTCCTAGAAAATCTAAATCACCTGGTATAGGGTAGATCCTAGGAATTTTCACATTTTTAGACAATTTTGAAACAGATGCTCCGAAGACCACTCTTTCAGTAACAATGCCATAAGCCATTCTTCAGTATAATACAGGATCTTCAGTTTTACGATCCGAAAATGCGCTTGTGATGTATCCGTGCTCCAGTCCCGGAAGCATAATTCATTCCTAGTGCATGGGGCTCACTGCCTGGCTGATAGAGTCCACACACCTCCTCCATTGGAACGAGGGTCTGCCGAGACCTGGGCCGCTTGCCGCCGGAATAGCTGCTATCAGTGGGGTTGGCTTTGCCACCCAACAGGTGTCCCAGAGTATACCAAGGAAGACTGAGTCACCTCTTCTAAGGCACAGCACACAGTAACCTGCTCTCTGAACTCTCTGAATACCTGCCAATGTGAAGAGTCCTGGGACATAGTGACACACTGTGATTACCTGCATCCTGATGGCCAGAAGTAGCAATTAGGAGAATCAGGAGCAGCCGTTTCACTATTTATACTATTTACATGTCAGGGGGCCACATAATGTATCCTCTCAACCGAGGCATTTTCGAGAGTCAGGCGGGACACTGTTAGGAACGGTGCTGGCGAAACAGCACAAAGCGAAGCCCTCGCAAGCAGACAGGGACGCAGGTCTCTGTGTGCCTCGCCTGCGCCCCGACTGGGGCTGACACAGCTCGGTCCAGCTGCATGGCACCGTGCACTCTCACTCACAGGCTGGGGTTTCTTCTGATGCATGTCTCCGTAAACGGGCCTTTTGGTAGATACTGGCTTACTCCTCGAATGATTAATGAGCTAGATTCAAACCCATTTGTTCGCCGATTATTCCGTGAGCACTTGATTCAGTGGGGAATAAGCCATTGGAAGCCCAGAAAAGGGATGGCTCATGGGAGTACCCCACTGTGTAAGTTGCAAATTCCTCCCTGTAGCTCCTTGACCCGCCCTGAGCTGTGAAGTCCCAGAGTCACATGGGGAAAATGGAAGCCCGTGCTATAGCAGCCAGTCAGGCACTGGGTGCCCTTTGGGCTGCTCTTCACACGACCTAATATTTTAGCAACTTCCTGAGCTCTTAGATGGTACCTACCCTCTAAAGTCAAATGTTTATTTTGTCTGTAGACTCCAGAAGGAAAAAAGAAACCCTCAAGAATATCTGTGGTATATTTAAAGTATAAAATTATACCCACAGCCAAAACATCCAGCTCCTTTTGGGTAGCGTGAGCAGCCAACATATTTGTAATACTTACATGTCCCTTGATTCATTTACAGTCAGACGCTTTGAGGTCATGTGGTCGGTCACAACAAGGTCTAACCCATCCTATGATAGAAGGGTAGGAGAATGTTAGAGCCTTAGGCGTCCCCCGTGGCCAACTGGTTCTAACCTTTCATTTTACACAAGGAGACGCCGAAGATATGAGAAGTCATGCCTCGTCCCTCACCACTTCCCAGCAGAAATCGAGCACTTTAGCCAAACCCAACCATGGAAGGCTGCCCAGCACGTAGCCCCCTCTCACACCCCCAGCCTTTGGCCCTGCAGCTCTGACATGTAAGGCGTGTGGTATCCAACTCCTGCTTCCTGACCCTGTCTGATGAGTCTTTACTTCAGTCTATGTTCCCAGCAGGGCTCGGTAGACTGAAATGTGAATGAACAAAGTGGTTATGCCCAGCTACTAAGGGGCAGAGGTGGGTCTCAACCCCAAGTCTTTTGCCACCCAATTCAGGGTGTGCTTCTTGTCATCATGTAGTGGAGACAGAATCACAAGAGACATTTGGATGCAGTCTTGGTACCAGAATGCCAATACCAAAATACTCTATTTGATTTATTTATAGGGCCACAAGGAGACAGGCTAGAGTTTTATTTTCTTCTGGTACAAGTGCTGTATTCCAAGTTCTAAAGGTTGAGCTTTTGGGGTGGGCCACAAGGGGTACAGGGGACAAGACTTGCTACTGTCTTTGTTTTCTATTACCTAATGACAGCCTTTACCTTAGGAATGACTTGACTTTTCTGCCAAGAACACTATTGAGAGTCCAAATCACTGTTATTTTAAATGAGACTTAGAACTGAACCCCAGACTCCTTGAGCCCACTCTTACTCATCTCCTTCCATCAACTAGGTCACTTTCAGGTGCATCACCCTGAGATCAGTGCCATAAAAAGCCCCGTGCAGTGCACCAGCATTTGTAATTACCTTCTGTGTTATCTCATTTGCTCTTTATAACAGCTTTGTGAGCAAGGTAGACACAGGTGTTACAATATTTAGTTGTTTCGTTTTTTTTCCCCAATTTTTTTACAATGATTTCGGAAGTGAGAAACTTGACAGTTTGTCTCAAGGTCCGGAGCTGGTGAGAAGCAGAGACCTGAAGTGAGGGCTTCTAGTAACAGCGGCAGGGCTCTCGCTCCGCCGGAGAGCTGGGCTGGCGCTGCGGGAGCTCACCGCCCCACGCTGAGGATGTAAAAGGGAAAGCAGGTTCGGAGACTCTGCTGAGCTGATCGAGATGTGAAAGCCGTGAGGGCATCCTAGGGAGGCAGCCGAGATTTGGCAAATGAAAAAACCGATGGGTTCTTTTTAAACGTAGTTTTAAGAAGCCCGCGTCCGCTTACAGTCCCATGAGTTCTCTTAACATGCCTACGAAATTTCATCCGTAATAGAGCAAAGTTGCGAACGTGTGTTAGGCAAGCGCTGAACCAGCAGCCTGCCGCTGGGCACTAAGTGGAGGCGCTGCATTAAAGAGGCGCTCGTCCTGGGCTCCTGTGTAAAATAGGTAGCCGTCATGACATCAAGGACATCGCTAAGTGTCCCGGAGCTGAGGGCCCCGCGAGAGCCGTCAGCACGTGGCTCATTCGGGGCACATTAGCCAAAGCTCTTGTGTTCTCCCGCCCCACGCTCATTCCTGCTCCCTCCCTAACACTGTTCCTTGTTTGTTAGCAGCTCCACTGAGGACAGGAGAGGGAAAGGAACAAGGCTGCTACTTCTGTTCAGTGTCTGTGTGTTCCATTTGGGTGACGACTGGAGTTAAGAAGCTAAGTCCGTTGGGTCACTAAGTGCTTAGGGGTCTTCTGAATGGATCTCCTATGTCGAATTTTTTCATTCCACTCTTTGTCCCATTTATTCTATGTCTCGGCAAACGTGTCCTGAATTCTACTATGATTTATACTGTGAAAGGTACTGCTAGACCCTCAGAAAAAAATGCAGAATGGTTATCTCTGGCTTCCAGAGGTTGAATTTGGGGCGGGGGAGATAACTGACTCAACGGGGTATTCATTGTAAGCAGGACAAGGGTGACTGTCCAACAAGGAAAATGCTTCCCTTGGTTATTGTTTGAATGGTTACCAAGGACAGGCGCTGGCTCTGTTGTGGTGACAGAAACAAATAGGACAACTTGGAGCTTGCCCCTAGGAGCTCACTGCCTAGAGGTGGCAGAGCAGGGCATGTGCTTGAGGAGGGGCACACAGTGGGTTTTCAAGGTGTGGTGCCCCCACCACCTGCATCAGGATTACCTGGTCCGTATTTCAAGAGGCTGATGCCTGGGCTCAGGGCTACACAATGAGAATTTTTAAAAGTGGACCTTTGGAATCTTAATTTAATTAGCACCAAGTGATTCTTACACACATTAAAATGGGAGAATAACTGACCTTGTGGATGAGACAGACAGGTGAACTGAGGCTGGTATAAATAGGTAAATACCGTGTCAGTGGACATGAAAGGATGGTGACCACAGAGGACCGGGCGAAGAAGGATGCCGCTCGTCGGTCATCCTCGGAGTTGCTTTGGCAGCAGAGGGTGCCAGACACACTCTTAATCCAGAGAAGAGATGGGGCCCCTGAGGAAGAAAGGGGAGGCACAGGATGGGAACTGTGGGAATTCAGCTCACTGGTTCAGGTCTCTGTTCAATTAAAGCCTTCCTAAAGAGGCCCACCAAAATCACACCTTCTGAAATGACTGTCGTCACCCTCCTTACCCTGCCTGATTCTTCTTCAGAGCACCTATCATCTGACATTAGAATCTGTCTCTCGTTTGCCAGGTCAGAAGTGATGAGAGACTTCGTGACTGTGTTCACAGCTGTATCTCCAGCGCCTAGAAAAGTAGGCGGCACATAGTAAATGCTCAGTAAACCCATAATGCGGGTCTCATCTCTCAGCCGCTCAAGTTAAATTGCTCTGAGAAGCTGCAAGAATCCCAAGGATTCCTGTGGCCTTTCTGTCCCTTCCTTGGCAGATAGTAGCACGGGAAAGGAGCCACCAGAGGCCCCGACCACCGGACAGGCTCCCCTCAGACAAGCTTGGTGTGATGCACCTCTGTCCTGCGGAGACCCTCCTCCTGATGCCTGAGTCATGGGGAGCCGCAGAGCCCGTTAGTTTGATGTGAGGCTTCCTGGAACACGGAGAACCTATTTGAGGAGCTTTGAGGAGATGAGTGCGGTCTGACTGAGGAGGGCCAGCTACAGCCTCAGAGAGGGGAGGTCAGGCCTCCAGAGCCCGCTGGAGCCCTTTGAAGCCCTTGCCGCTGGGGAGGACGAGCAGGCAGTGGGATGTCTTGCATGGAAGTCCAGTTTTTCTGAAAGCCTTTCCACAAAGTGATCTGCATCACAGGTTCCTGCCTGAGACGGAGCTGTCAGTGGAAAGTTGGCAGCCCTTTGAAAATTGGCTAAAGGGCAGGAAACAAAGGGGAGCAGTAAAAAAAACCTAAAAGGATGTTAATTAGGGAGTGCCTCAGGGAATACGGTTGAGGCCAGCTTTTTATTATTTACATAAAAATTACTTGGAGAGTGGTACTGAAAGTTTCATGTTGGCTAATGAAACTGCATTAGAGAGCTATGTGTGAAAATGTGAATAGTGGAATGAAGGGAGGATTCGATTTTTTGACGGAATTGAAAAGGAATGTTTTCTAACATATTTCTGTTTATCAGCCCACACCCATTCTGTTCACCAGATTTCCAATTGAGTGGTGGGCAGGGAAACCTCAGCTCGAACAACTCAGATCTCTGCATTTTGGGGGCCAGCAGAAAGTCCCTGAAGAAGTTTTGGCATCCTACACACAGGGCAGGTCCTGACATTAAGTGGATGTTACATTCAGACTTAGAAACCTCTCTTTTAGAAGCAGCCGGAAGGCTGATAGAATCTGCTCTTTAGCTACAAGCGTAAGATTGGCCACCTAACACCCATATCTACCCACTTCCGCTTACTTAACGTTTTCTTTCATGTGGAGCTCAAATAATCACAGAAAGTCATTGTAGAAATACCCCAACAGGAAGCTAGCCGTGTCTCTTAAGCAGAGCTGTTGCATACGCAGTGAGCTAAGACGTGAAGCTGGGAGCCCCGGAGTGACATTTCCTACCTTCCCTATGGCCTGCCCCGGGGGGCAGCCTATGTAGGCATCACAGAGTCCACAGAGCATTAACCGAACTGTGCCTCCTTCATCATAGACCAGTACATACAGAGCAACTACTAAGGATCCTTGACTGGCCTTATCTCCCCCACAGACTAAGCTTCAAAGAGAAATCTGCTATTCTGCTGTATACTTAGAGCACCTGGCCCAGAGCAGGCCCTTAATTAATGTCTGTGGACTGGAAGTGCAAAGGAAGGCGGGAAGGAAGCCTCTGGCTCCCTTCTGGCCAGGGCAGCATCTGCTGGAAGTCAGCGTTCTAGCTTCGTCTCAGGCCTTACGTTTCTTCACGGTCAGACCATTAAGGCCAACCGTTGGGCCCCGTGTATCTGTACTGCAGGTCTCCAACGAAGGCTACCCCAGCCACAAAGCTCGCTGCACGGTCAAGCACCTCACGGTGCAAGCTTGCAAACCACAGGCTGGACGGGAGAAAGGAGGGAGAATCAGAAGTCAGTTTGTTGGGAGGAATAACGTGCTCACTTCCTAAGCAGGAGTATTCCCATTCGTTTCAGGTAAGAATCTACGATCTCTCCAGATACGAGCATGGAGCAGATGATGTGCTGATCCTGGCAACTGATGGACTGTGGGATGTTTTATCAAATGAAGAAGTGGCAGAAGCAATCACTCAGTTTCTTCCTAACTGTGATCCAGATGACCCTCACAGGTTTGTGCATTTCAGTGTTTATACGGTTACTTCTTGACAGTGTTTCATAATGTGACTAAAATTAGTAATAATCATGCGTTGTCAGCCTTCATGATTTATAGTAGAGCTAATAGGGATGGTTTAGTAACCAAACCATAGAAGGGACTACACTTGCTGTGAGAGGTGCATTCACAGCCAAATAAAAATCCTCCTTAAATTGAGCCCAGGTAAAAGTGGTAAAAAATTTGATTTAGAAGATATTTTAATATCTTAGTTCATATCCTCCAAAATGGGAATAATTGACGATCCTCCTGGTAAGACTGATAAGCAAATGCTCCCAGTATATATTTTTATCTACTGGGGAACTGTTTCTTTTGAGAAAGGAGAAAATTAAAGTAGATATTCTTTTACAGCATAATGACAGCATAACTATCCTAAAGAGCCCTAGGTGACTCTCAGATATAAATGGAAATCCCCTCTGGAGAAACACAGTTTTCTCCTAAAACACAAGGACACGCATCACCACAAATAAAAGCCAGCAGAAACGACACAGCAGAGTTGGACCTGTACATACTTCATTACTGGATTTATTAGTCAAAATTATAAGTAAATATTGCAACATGTTTCAGAAATGTTTTTAAAAACACTGAAAAAGTGAACAAGGATAAAAGACTATAAAATATCTGCGGAGATTTTAAAATAAGGAAATGGAACTTCTAGAGACGAAAAATATAAAAATAGGAACTAAAAAAATCACTAGATTACAGAGATTAGAGACAACTGAAGAGAACAGTAAACTGGAAAATAGATCTGAGTAATCCAGAATCTGGCTCAAAGAAACGGAAAATTGTGTGAGATTAAGAGACTAGGAGGACAACTTAAGAACATTAGAAAGCTATTAAGTCTCCCCAGTTTGATCTGTAGAGTCACTACAGTCATAACCAGAATTCCAATGGGGTTTTCATGGAAGGAACTTCATAAGCAGATTCTAGGTGTACATGGAAGGACAAAGTGCCGCGAGTGTTGGGGGCATTTCCGTATGGCTCTCCTCCTTCTAGATAGTAGACAGAATCAGAACAATTAAGAGTGTGGAAAAAATACAAAGTTTCTCCCTTCTCTCATACCATACACCAAAATCAGGTCCATGCAGATTAAGACTTAAATGTTAGAAGGAAAATAAAGACAACTGTTATAAAATAGCATATATGGTAGGAGACTATCTTTATGATCTCTGAGCAGGGAAGGATTTCTTAAACAAGACACTGAAAGCACAAACAATCAATGACTGATAACCTTGCCTATATTAAAATGATCAGTTTCGTTCTTCAAAGGACAATATAAAGAGAGTGAAATAACAAACCACGAACTGGGAGAAGATTTTTGCAATTTGTGTAACTGAAGAGGGAATGTTGGCCATAAAATACAATGAACTCTCATAGATAAAAAAAGAAAATTTAAAAAAAAATAGAAAAATGAGCAAGAACCAGTCATCACACAGAAGAAAATTAATGGCCAATAAATATATGAAAACAAAGTCAACTTACACTGAGCAGTACAAATTAAAAATATGTAGAAGGACTGCAGATGGTTTTGTGAATTTGTAGAGATTCTGAAGACGTATTGTCACACATGGTGAAGTCGAGCACACACCTACCCTACCCTCCTTCTAGGTCTGTACACAGGAGTAGTGGACCTGAAAGTGGGGTCTTTGGGCCACATGGTGTCGGTATCGTCTGAGAACTTGTGCAAATTCTCAGACCCCACCCCAAATCCACTAAATAAAACTCCAGTGGTCGGAGCCAGGAGTTTGTGTCTTACCAAGCCATCCAGCTGATGCTGGCGCTGCTCAGATTTGAGTCATGTAGAAGGATACCCACAGAACTGTTCTATTCCAAAAGATGAAGCGCTGTACGTGCGCGGTCATACGATGGACAAAGAATAGACTGCAGCTCAGAAGGGGGAGCGAACCAAATTTGTGCTCATTAACGGGGAAGAATCTCAAAAACAGCATTGAGTTTAAAAAGCAAGTCAGAAAAATACACATATTATGATTCTATATGCATGAAGTAGAAAACTAAGTGTGTCATTTAGAGATACAGATATTAAAACTGTAACAAAAAGCAAGGGAATTAACCCAAAATTCAGGATAATGGTTGCCAGTGGAGGAGAGGTGGCAGAGGGGGACATGTGCTTAAGGAAGGGCCCACAGCGAGTTTCCTAAGATACTTACTGGTAATGTTCTGTTCCTTTAGCTAGAAAACAGGTGTGTGATTATTCATGTTATTTTTAAACTAGTACATATGTTAAATACATTCATTTGTATGCAAACCAAGAGGCAGTGCAGTGTAGTGGTTAGCGCATGAAATCTGTAGTCAGACCGCCTGAGCTCAGACCCTGGTTCTGTTCCTGTTATACCTGTGATCTTAGGGAAGTTTCTGATCCCTTCAGTGCCTGAGACTCTGCATCTGTAAAGTGGGGGTTCCGATAGCACCAACCTCACACACGTATGTCAAGTGAAGTGCCTGCTATATTAGTAAGCACCAGCGGGTGTTTGTTGTTATTGTTTGGAGCTATTTTTGTATGTTTCATATATTTTACAACAATAACAAAAAATATTGCTTCGGGGAAAAAGTGAGGCTAGATTGCCTCTTTTCCTCGAATTTGGTATAATTTTGTTCAAGTGCAAAAGAATTAACAGTACTGCAGTTAAAGATTCTTTTATTTAAATTTGAATGTATTTTTCTCCTGTCGAGTTTTTAGTTTTAATCTGTGTTTTATATCCTGCTTGTTAGCAACATTCTTATGTTGAATTTCTCTACTGTGATTATTTTTATAAAGCTTTGCAAAGTGAGCTGACAGGTATGAGTGAAAAGGCACTCACCACTTTTTTTTAAATCTCTGCAGCCGGCCTGGTCTTGCTCACCAGCCTGTCTCTCTCCATGGCAACAAATCTGCCCTCCAGGGAGTGGTGACCTATGGGCAGCGTTGTCACTGGGCAGGTGCATGCTGGGCCAGAGCAGGCTCCTGGGTTCGTGAGAAATGTTGCTATTGCAGCAGGGCTTACAGTGATCTCCATGGAACAGACAGGGCCGAAACAAAAAGGTCTTCAGTGTGCCTTTCAGGGAAGATTGCAGACCAAAGCCTGAGAAAGAATCTTGTATCAGACAAATGGAAGAGCTGAAAGGAAGAGCTACAAAAGGAGCACAGTTTTATTGGTAACACATAGAATATCAGGCTGAAGGTCAGAAAAATTCTGGTTGATTTTTGAGATTCTTTTTTAAAGACTTTATTTATTTACTTTTTGTAGAGACAGGAGAAGGGTGGGAGAAAGAGGGGGAGAGAAACATCTATGATCAGTTGCATCTCACATGCCCCCAACTGGGGACCTGGCCCGCAACCCAGGCCTGTGCTTGACTGGGAATTGAACCAGCAACCTTTCGGTTCACAGGCCGGCGCTCAATCCTCTGAGCCACACCAACCAGGGCTGATTTTTGAAATCTTAAGACAGTCAGAACTTTGGTGTGGGGCTATTCTTTGCTAAAAGACTCTCATTTAGATTCATTCATTTGGGAAATACTGAGGACCTATTTTATGAGCCAAGGTCCACTAGACCCTGAGGAAAAATCTGAAGAAAAAACAGACCTGGTCCCTGCCCTCTTGGAGTTTAAAGTCCAGAGGGGGTTGTAGACGCGTAAGGAAGTTCCAGTGTGAATGAATAAATACAGATAAGCCAGGAAATGTCGGGGTGGGGTAGAACTGGGGAGGGAGAAGACGGCACATTCGAAGAACCCAACAGTCAGTGTGGCTGACTTAGTGCACGGCAGGGTCAGTGGCTGAGGTGTGAGAGGTGAGCAGGCCAGGTCACGTTGGATCTTCTGAACTCACAAGATGAATGAATATGAAAAATATATGTAGGCAAGGAAGTCTGTAATAATGATAACTCATGCAATTTGTTCACTCTGATCCCTAATCAGAAAACATCCTATACCATCTGATGGCAAAACCATGAGGTGTGAGCGGTTTCTCTACCTGTGTGTGCTCCTTAGAAATTTACCCCATTGGAAAATCAGAGAAACTTAATTTGTTTTAAAAGCACCACTTAGGAATGATGTAAAATGATGCCCTCGTTCATGTGTGATGTATTTGCACATATCTGTGTGATCTGAAAGGAGGGTGCTGTACTCGTGCTGTGGCTCAGCATGTGTACTTGGAGGCCCATGGACGGAGAGCCCAGTCCCAAAGCTGTGATGGCAGGAGATTGCCTGATGGTGCCCACTGGATGGGAAGCTGTTCTATCTTGTCATGCAGAATAGAAATATGAGTGGAAGTTGGTCATCCTAATAAATTTGAGCCTAAACCATAATTTCTGTGGTGAACAAAGACCCACTATAGTTCCAGAGGCTCCATGAGCCCTTCATCAACCAGAAGGATTCATTTCACCCCAAATGTAGCCCAGGACCACAGGTTTGCCTCTTTAGTCATGGGAGCTGGGGGAGTGGAGAGTTCCTGGGTCCAAGCCTGAGGAGGCCGGACAAATGAGGTCAGCCTGTTGTTTGATAGAAAGTGAGAAAGGAGAGATGGTCTCCCCAAAACGGACAGCCTGAGAGAGAGGAAAGACAACAGAGCAAGTGAGAAGAACAACAAAATGTTTCTTCATTTGAAGTTTTGAATGGGCCTGTTTGACTTGGAGTTTTGCCAGGTTCACCCAGTTTTGTCTCGAAATCCAGCAGGACAGAAAAGGGCAGCGCCTTAGCCCTGCGGCAGTCGGGACTTTGGGATTTTGCTGTTTGATTACGTGGCTTTGTTTGTATTATGTGTAGGAGGTTTTTTCCCTTTGCTTTTTCTTTTTCTTTTTCCTCTTAGAGATAGCCACTCTCAACAAACTGCCATCATAGTCTTCCTTTCATGACATCATTTCCAATAAGAAATTTAAAATAGCATCTCATTCCAGAGTGAGTGGTAAGGGAGGAGACGATTAGCATAAAGACATGTTTGCGAGGTTCTGACCCTCACACCATCCTCTCAGGCAGAGATGGATAAAAATTAGCTGTATGATCTTCTTGACCCCAGTGTATTAAGTCCTTTTGCGATTTTGAACTGTCTTAATAAAGGAACTAGAAAATTAACAGGAGGCTTTGTGGACAAGCCAGAATGTGAGTACAGTGGCTTTTTTTCTTCCTTTCCTTTTATTGGAGTTTGCCCTGAAGTGTGGCGGAACTGGCAATCCTGTGAATGAGGGGCCATGAAATGAACTGTTCTTAGGAAATGCATCAGGCTAACATTCTAAAGTGGGGTTGCTGAAGTCACAGAGGTCGAGCCGTAGTTCTTTGTAATTCCAGTACAGTTTTCATTTGAGGCCTAAAGATCCTGCACAATTTGTAGAGGGTTCTCAGAGAAGGACCTGGAAGGGGTTTTCTCAGGCAGCAGATCCCTTCTGCTAGGCTAAAGGTTCGGGGGTGAGTCAGTATTCAAAATGGAGGCAAGTATGTAAACACTCCAAGAAGATGCTTGATATTTTGTCAGAAATGAATAAACTATTAATATTACTAAAAGGAAAGGACATAGGCAAAGCCAACAGGAATAAGGGCCAAAGAACAGTTAACCAAACATGAAAATGTGGCATCGATTTTCACTGAACAAACAATGGCGGCTCAGCTGCCTGTCACCACAAAAGCCAAACTTGTGAGGCAGATGCTGGTGCAAGAGGAAAGAGTTTTTATTTTGGGTGCCATGCAATCTGGGAGAATGGTGGGCTCCTGCTTCAAGACAGTTTCCTCATTTTGCCATGGAAAAAGTCCAGCCACCCTCAGCAAGGCCAAGAAAAAGGCCAGTGTCCAGAATTCCTGCTCCATTTCAAAGTACAGTCTTTTGGAACCTGCAGGCAGCCGCTAAGCTACCCACCCAGGTAGCTTGGCTTGTTCCCAGCTGCTGTCCATTTCAGGTTCCTTCCTGGAGCCCGCGTGTAGAGCCCACATGGCCATGGGCCTCGTGGTTGCATGGTCCTGGGCGAGAGAGCACATAAACATACCGGCCAATGCATCACCAGGTGGGCAAGGTTGGGGGGACTCCCTTCTGGAGGCCATGGGCCATGCGACTGCTAAGGCCACGAGGCCATGAAGAGAACAGGTGAGGGCACCATGCAAGTATGGGTCATGAGCGAGAGAGAGAGAGAAAGCTTCTTTGTTCCGCTGGGATTACATTAGGTTGCGCTTGGGACAGACTAGGTACTTTCTCAAAATGACCAATCAACTTCCCAGACTTTCCTGTGCTTTGGGTAAGTCCACCTCCCAACCAATCTCTTGTTTTCCTAGGTTAGACTGATGGGTCTCTGTGGCCCAGCACCTCCCCCATTCTATTTTGAGTTCCATGGCACATGTGCCTGCCTTCCTCTGGTCCCACCCCCAATGTGGTAATGGAAGAGAAGGGAAAGGCTTTTTTCTCTATACAATTATATGGCTAGCTTTTCACGTGGTCCGAGAACCTCCCTTTGCTGCCATCTTGGCCGAGGGGGAGACTCCTCAGCACTCTGACTGTTTTACAGTAACAGATTCACATTCCAAATGATCAGGCAAAACTTGGCAAGGCTTTGCTGCCCATTCCTTCATTTCCCAAGACCTGTCTGTGTAAATCTCATCTCTGTAACTTGGACCTAATGGCCCTTGGTCCCCCTGCCATGACACTCGTGGGGCTTATTATGGGGTATTAAGTCTGTAAGTACCAATATACTGTAAGCGCTGGAGAGCACTTCCCTAATGAGAGAAGCTTTCTTGATGGTCACGTTTGGAATGCTGTTCTCACATCCATGCTATCCGAGGCTCAGAAAACTGTGCCTCGATACAAAAGAGAATAATCAGTGGAAAATTAATGGTAAAACATCCACCAAACACTGACAGCAGGATACTAATGTAGGTATCAAATACTAGTTTGTATTACTTGATAATATGAAATTTATTTTGGCAAAAGACAAAGGTTCTTTTTATGAAATCATTCCATGAGTTAGCTGAACTGATTTCTACCAGCACCATATGGTTTTCAAAAACTATGCCTCAAATGCAAAAGGGAAGCCACCTGTTCCCACCCTCCCCACCCCCACCATCAATTACAGGTCTTCCAGACAACATCACTTGTGTTTGATCTGGAGTTTGAAGAACAGATAAGATCTACAATTTTTTTTTCTTTTTCAGTGTTTAGCGTATTCAGACCCATGAGAATTTCGAAGTCAGCCTGAGGCTCATGCAGCCTTGGAGCACACTCTGTGGCCACTTTGTTGGAACATCAGGGCATTTTAAAGGGCTTGCCAGGGAGGATTGAGAAGAAAATGGTCTGTTATGAACACTCATATTGAAATGTTGCTGTTTGGGATTCTAACTAAAATAAACATGCACAAGCTAAGAAACCAGGGAGCTGGTGCCAAGGGCAGAGAGGTGGACAATGCCTAGCAGGCATTCTTGCCCTCCCCTGCGGGGGTGGGGACCTTTCCCCAGTCTGTGACCTTGTACCTGCTGGCACGCAAACCTCTGAGGGACACAGTGACAGGGTTGCAGACAGCAGCTTCATTTTTCCAGGGTCTCAATATATTCCGCCTGACTGGAGTCCCTGCACCTTGGGAAGGGGACAGAGGCTGACATGAGTGGCTTCGGAGCAGGGCAAGGGACATGTGTGTGGCTCAGCTCCCAGTAGAGAGCCTAAGACATGCTTCCTCCAGGATGAGTTCGTTGCCCGGGACTGAGCACAACAAAGCGCCCTCTCCAAGTCACCTCCCACCCCCACCCACCCAGTCACCATAGATCCCTGCCAGTGTTCCAAAGCTTGGGAGAGCTTTTCTACCTCTTCAAACTAAGAGGCCTGCTCAGAATGCAAAGAGGATTCCTCCTCCTATTCCTATCACACTCTATTACTTGAAGGCATCAGCAGATGGAGGCTGCCTTTTATATGCAAATATCTGGAACCCATTAATCCCCCAGTTCCTGCCACCTACCCTCCCTCTTGTAAGACCCTGTCTGTGCTATCCAAACGGCAAATAGAAGTTCCCACC
This sequence comes from Mormoops blainvillei, assembly GCA_004026545.1. NCBI lineage: Eukaryota > Metazoa > Chordata > Mammalia > Chiroptera > Mormoopidae > Mormoops > Mormoops blainvillei. The sequence continues at coordinate 38,567 of PVJD01011623.1, forward strand.
CAGCTAGAACTATTGAAGACTTTAAGGCAGTTTCAGCCTGAGGCCCGAAATTGACTTATTTATGACAAGCCAATGCTGATTCAGATGTGGGCTGGTGGGAAACAAGATTCTACAAGAGGTGGATGACTTAAGGCAAAACTATGCGGAGGAGAAAGCCATTTTATGTCTAATGAGGAGAAAGAGAGCTCACCTTTCTTGACCCCTGACCAAGTGCCAGGCGCTGTGCTGAATGCTTTATGGAACGATCTTGTTCACCCCTGGCAGGATCCTTTGCGGTCTGCACTATCATTATTCCAGACTTTACAAGAAAGAAAAGAGGGGCTCTAAGAGGCTGAGGAATTCTTCCAGAGCCACCCATCTGGGCTGTCGTAAAGCCAGGCTTGGACCCTAGGCAACCCACGCCCACCCTCTGAGCCCTTTGTATGCTCCACAGGGGAGGCGAAAGAATTAAGAACTGCCACAGAAATGGCAGGGACAGCAGAGACAATTGAGGATTGATCAGCCTCCTTCCACCCTGACATTAGAGGCAGTGGTTGTGAAAGGAGCTTCATAGCTCGTCAGCCCCTCTGCCTTTTCTGTTTTCCTTCCCTTCCCTGCTGGCCTTTCTCTGCTCCCTCCGTCTCGGAGCGCAAGGGGGCCTGAGCCAAGCCCTGAGAAGTGTGCCAAGTCAGATCCCTCCCCGGCGGCCATTTCTTTCAGCAGAGCTTCGCTGATCAATATTGAAAGCTTCAGCCAGAGAAGAAAAATGTTCTCAAAACACAAAATTTGTTTCCCAGGGAGACTCTTCATTAGGAGAGAGGGAGCGCTTCAAACCACTTCAGCACTCCTCTGATGCGATCTGACCGGCATTCCGAACCGGCAGTCGGAACGGCCCTGTGCCGCGCCAAGCCAGCCCCCAGAGTCGCGGGCTCCTCGGCCTGCCGTGGGGTCCACTTCCCTTTCGCTGCCTTCAGCTGCACTGGCTTCTCCTTTGCTGCTGTCCTGTATGTTTTGACTCAGCCTGTCTCCCGCTGCTCCCTGGACCCCTCAGTCTACGGCACGGGTGCACCCTGTTTAGCCTCTAGCCTTGGTACGAAAACCAGTAAAGCCCTCCTATTTTGCTGCCACATTAACCATTTTCTTCCATTGTCACCAAACCAGGCTGCCCTTGTCAGATAGAAATTTGAGAGCAAATGGGAGAGAGGAGAAGCAGTTCTTTTCCTCCAGAGGAAGTTGTTTCTTCTTGTACCAGCCTTGATATAAAGCAGCCTTGCCAATCGTTTCATGCCTAGAGCAGCTTGGCTCTGGACTCCGAATGCTAGTGAGCTCCAACCAGCCCGGCTGAATGTTGGGGCCAGGGCCAGGGTTCCCGGGGTGGTGTCGAGTTGATCAGTTTAGGAGGAAAACTCCCCGCTAGTAGCCCCATTTTTCCGGAAAGCTGTTTTCTGCCTTTAATACTGGGTCTCCTTTAGCAAGAAGTAAATGTCAGGAAAATGGGCCTAAGTTCAGTTGCAGTGTTAAGTTTTTGCACGTAGGGTCTAATCTGTCCCTTCAGTTGTCCGCACAGACTGCTCATTAGAGAAGCCTGGCAAAGAGAAGTCTTGTGGAGGAGTCTGAGCTCCTGGCAACAGGCTAGAAGGCGAGGACCCAGGGATTCTCCCTCAGCGTCCCACTCAGGTTGAAGCTGGCCCTCCCCGAAGTACATGGGTACCCGGGTGACGGCTAGAAGGTGATGAAATTGCAGTCTGAAAGGAGAGGGAAGTGGCTGGGCAGGCCCAACACATAGTAAAAGTATGAAGCAAAACCTCACGCCACTCTTGTGGTATGGAGATCCTATGCCAAGAAATTAACAAAACATGTTCTAGGGCTGGAAAACCCATAGTGTCCCCAAGTAAAGGCAAATTTTAAAGTCTCTGTAGTTAACCCAGGGCACATAGTATTTACCATGTATAACCTACATTGAACAGGAGCTTATATCTTCCCTTCAAACCCACCATGAAAAAGAATAATTAGATATAATGGAGCCTTCCCTCCAGCACTCCCCCAGAAACCTACTAGAACAGCATGCGAGAAACTTAAAACATGTGCATCAGAATCAGAAGATAAGGGTGGATTTGCCAAAGAACAAAACAGAAATTCACAATGATGAAAAATATGTCATTGAAATAAAACAACTCACTGAATAGATTGAAGAGTAAGCTGCTAAAGTAGGAATAGGTGAATTGAAAGATATTACAGACAAATTTAAAAAGAAAGCAGAAAAGCTGGAACCTAGAATGTGAAGAGAGAAAACCTAATAGGAGTTTATGGAAAAAATATAGGGGAGGAAATATTAAAATATTCACAGCTGAGGATTTTCCAGAATCAAATATCTTCTCAGTTTGAAGGAGGAAAACTAATATCTAACCATGATAAAGAAAAATAAAATCTTATTGTTATGTCTCAATGGAACTTCATACCATCAGCAATTTAATAAGCTACCAGTGAGAAAAGACACTTACTTATGAAAACATTATACAAGACAGACTTCTCAACAAAAGAAGTCAGAAGTAAATGGACTATTACCTCCAAACTGCTGTGGGAAAATAATGGTCAACCTAGTGTTCTATACTTAATAAAGCTATCATCCAAGATTAAAGGCAAAAATAAAGAGTTTTTGTGGTCCAAAGACTGGGTGAATTTCTCTCCCATAGGCCCTTGCTAAAAGAATTACTAAAAATGTACTTCAGAAGAAGAAAATCAAATCCAGAATGAAGGAATGTACTTCAAAAAGGAAAGAGGTTTGTATGTTGGTTTATTTATATGTTATAAATGATAATGATGGCTAATAGTTTTAAAAACAAGGTGAAATTAAAATGGTAGGTAGTAACATGGGAGATGAAAGAAGGCATTCTACGATTTTTTTTTTCAGGAGGGGGGCATAAATATTGATTAATTCATATATTAAAAATTTAAGCATAACTCCTAAAAGAATAGAAATAGTAAACTAACACTTCTAAACCAGTAGAGGGAATAAAACGGTGTTAAAGAAAGTTATCAATCCAACAGAAAGCAGGAATGAAGGAAAACATAATAAATAGAAGAACAAAATAAGTCTGTCGATGCGTATGAATGATAGCAAACAGACAACATCTCAATCACTATAAGATTAATTTTATTTTAATTAGCCATGTATCACTAATGAAATACACTTAAAATAATAAGAAAGTTTAGAAGTCCTACTCTGCCTTATGGATTTTATCATTGGAAACTCTCAGGGTGAGAGGCAGCGTTGAAGATGACTATGGTTTCTTGCCTAAGAGACTGGGGATGCCATTAACTAAGGCTGATAGATGGGGAAGACCCATCCTGGAAGTGAAAATAAGTTAACATTTACTGACTTCGTCCTAAGCCCTACTTGGGGCCTACAAAGGAAATTCAGGAGAGGCATTTGTAGAACTTGAGCCATGCATCGTGGAAGCCCAGACGCAGGAAGAGACCTCGAAGTGTGTGGTAGCATCGAAGCTCCAAAGAGGAGGAGGATGCAAGAAGAAAAGACAGGGGACTTCAAGGATGATGTAAAGGAAATGGTCAGCAGTATCTGTGCTGGAGAAAGGGCGAGCAGAATGAGTATTGTGAAGAAGCCTTTAGATGAAGCTTTAAGACAACAAACGGATTGGGTGTTGGGCCTACTGGTAAGAGATTAAGGAAGAAAATGGGGAGGAAGAAAGCAAGGGAGCAAAATGGATTTCTCTCTCTCAGGAAGTTCAACACTGAAGGGAAGACAGAATAGGTGGTGAAGAGAAGTAAATGCAGGCTCAAGGGAAGTTATCTTGGAATTGGCAATGACCATTTTTTAAGAATAAAATCTTAATTATCTAGAGCCCTCAGGGAAATGAGTTTCCTGGGTAACCATCTTTTCTAGGTGACCTAATGCTGCCTTTTAAAATACCGAAGCTAATTCTGACCATTTTTACAATACCCCAAGTCACCAGCAATAGCAGTATCACGGTGGTCTGTTGCCTTTATCTATGAATGATACTCCTTCATGACTTAAATAAAGCCAGTAAGACATGATTTAACCTTGATCTCTTAGTCACTGCCCCTTGGCTGCAGGACCTGTTGAGGCCTGTGGGACCATTTGCCTGTATACTAGCCGCAGGAACTATCCTGCATTCTTTTATGCTTTTTGACACCTATGAATATCTTTCTTTTACTGTCAGCAGCCTTTCCCATAATGTGACATATTTTCTATCTCATCTGCTCATAAACTGGATTAAGGTGTACTCATCCCTGACAGATGAATCTACCGAGTCTACTGACTCAGCCAAGTTTCTGAACTTGAAAGGCTGAGGTCCAGACCTAAGCCAGTCACCAGGATAACAAACATCACCCTGATATTTGCGGTAGCCTATCCCTATGTGGTTATATCTCAGATATACAATTTAATGCAAAACTAAGAGGAACCTGGCATGAGCATCTGAGAGGCTCTTTTGAATATCGTAACGCGCTACATATGTAAATCTAGGGGCACGTATTTGTCTCTTAGCCAAAGACCTCTTCAGAGGCCTTCTGTTTATTTCCTGTTCTCCACAGAAGAACCCTCAGAGAGGGCTAACTAGCTGTATTTTCCTGCAGGTGTTAACAGAGATTTCTGTCCTCTAAGCTGATAATTCCCTCCATACTTGTAGAAAAAGGGGTCTCTCCTTCCCACCTGACACCTACCCTCCAGAAAACATTTCTTGCGTATTAACTAAAATGGCGTCTGCTTTGCCGCCTTCTGTCTGCTCCCGGGCTGTACGCGTAGGCCTGAGGTCCAGACACTAACAATCCTGAAGTCGTTTGCTATAGACCTTGGTGTTAAACAATGCAACAGTAGCGCTGGATGTAGGTCTTTTTTAACAGGAGAACTGGCAAATTCATAAAGGGTTTTAAAAGAAGAAATGGTGAGTTTCTGGTGTTCTAAATTCAGTAACTCCCCATTCTGAAAGTGAGGCAAAGATACTCCAAGTAGGGAAGGACCACGAGTACTGTCAGGGTGGTCGGGTATTAAAGGCCCAGAGGCCGGCTTCCGAGAGGCCTTCCTTATAGGGGTGTCACTTGCTCTCTTGGTGATTTACCAGAGTCTGGCTTTTAGCTTTTCAGATTCAGAAGTTAGTATAATCAACAGAGAAAGAACAGATTCATTGTCAGAGTTGGGTTCACCTTAACCAAGATTTACAAGATTGATCTGCAAACCAAAATGCCAGTCGACATCTATATGGAAAAATATAACCGACTCATATTCCGAAAGTATAAATGATTAGCTCATTCTTTCCCTGCAGGCAGTCCTGCACAGGGAGGCAAATCATAAACAGGTTATTTGGCAAACATGACATCAGAATAAAGGTGAATCATGTTTGATGGCATGGGCTGAGAGAGTAATCCATCCACAGTCCTTCCAGGGAAACTAAATTTCTTTGAAGTCTGCCACCTTAGACGCTCTCTGCCCTGATCAGTATTTCAGTAGACACCTGCCAAGGTTTTGTCTCATTTTTTTTCCAGCTTCAAGGCTAACCTAGGCCCACGCCCACCCAAATCACCTCCCACATTAGTCTTTCTCTAATATTTTCCATCAGCTTATATCATAGTTATTCTTTTGCTTCAGGTTACAGTTTAAATCTCCATGAACAATCCTATTTTCAAGTTTTGGGAGCACCCCTCACTGTACTCACACTGAGCAGAGTGGAGTGTGGAGAGGCAGCATTAGGTAAGGGTGGGCGGGACAGCTCACCCGTGCCAGGGCTCATCAGCCATTTAACCGATGAAACCCTTTGCATTTATGCTATATTCCTGTGCTATATGTATATCATTAATATTTTCTTTAAATCATCTCTTTTAAAAAATAATTTTTTTATTTTTAATTTAATCTTTATTGGATTTTTTTCCATTACCATTTTAGTCCCCTTATATCCACCTCCCCCGACAATCCCCGCACTGTTGTCTGCGTCCATAAGTCCTCATTCCTTTTTGCTGAATCTCTCTTCCCTCTAACCTCCCCCTACCACTTACGGTCATGTGCTCTCCATCTATGAGTCTGTCTCTGTTTGGCTTGTTAGTTCAGTTTGTACACTAGATTTTATTTATTTAAATCCTCACCTGAGGATATGTTGATTTTACAGAGGGAGGGAGGGGGGGAGAGAGAGAGAAAGAAACATCATTGTGAGAGAGAAACGTTGATCAGTTGCCTCGGGATCGAATCTGCAGCCTAGGCATGTGCCCTGACCAGGGATTGAACCCACAGCCTTTCGGTGTATGGGATGACATTCCAACCAATTGAGCCACCTGGCCAAGGCAAAAACAAATTTATTTTAAAAGGAGATTTACCACAAATAGAAAAATCACTATCCTTTTCCCCAAAAATAAACATACTGAAAATAAAAGCTCTTATTGGTCCCATGTACTTTTTTAGCTAGACACTATTTGC
>PVJD01011624.1:0-45016 GCA_004026545.1 Mormoops blainvillei
TGAGCCTGGGAGGCAGGAATGGCACTGGAGGTGTCACAGATTTTGCTAAATTGAGACCCGCGGAACTGGCCGGATGCCTTCTTCCTGCCCTGGTGCCTCTGCTGTGGTAGCCACGTCAGGACTGCAGGGGACATGGGTGGCTGGAATTCCGCCCTGAAGTGTCCTTTCTGAGAAAGTACAAACTGAAGAATTAAAAAGAGAAAACAGCAGGGCGGCCTGGGCCCACGGCGCCCTCCTCAGTATTTCCGAAGAGTCGCTGCAGCTGCCCGCTGTGTCTGCCTGGCCGCACCTCACCTTCGGCCCAGGAGGCCCCTGGTTCAAGCTCTCTGGTGGACACAGGCGGCGAGGGGACACCCATCCCCGCGCCCAAGGGACAGCTGGACAGTCTGTCTCGGGGTTGACTCCAGGTGTTCCCAGCTCTTCAAGCTCGTTTGCCTGGTTTTTCCTGGGCTCAAGTATGTGTTCTCAGGGGCGTTATTGCTCTTTGCTACGAGTTATATTTGCTCCTGTGCCTCAGGCCAGATTTTAACATTTATGGTGGCAAGGGATGCCTCCTCCCGCCCCCCACCCCGCCAGCACTCGGAGTGTCTGGTTAGTGGTCTCCAGGAGTTGTCGGTGGAGCACAAACCAAACCAGTCAGGTGCCACTTCACCTGTGTTTTCTTCAGTCACCTTCACATGCCTTTACACTGTGCCACGTGCCCAGAAAGGCACGTCAGACGAGTGTAAAGAGAAGTGAAGACCCAGAAAGTGACACAGAAGTTTTTGGGGCCAAGGGCGCCTGCTCACACAACACCTGCAGTGCGTCACAGCGGTCATTCTCCGTTCAGGCGTGGGTGCACGTCGAACACGTGGGCCGCCGTTCATTCCTGCGTCACGCCGTGGTTGGATGTTTAGGGTTTCCAGTGTTCACGTGTTATGAGCAGGGCCACTACAATCATTTTGATACATGAGGTCTGTCTGGGGAAAGTCCAGCTGTTGTCAATATAAAGAGAACGGTTTGCACGACGTCAGTGTAACCTGGCAGCGTAGGAGAGTGGACTGCAATGTACACGTGTGGACAGTGACGACTTCACTGTACTCGTCAGTGGGGGCGGTTGATGACCTTCAGTGAGTGTGTGTACTGTGTGGCCGTCGCATTCAAAATGACTGAGCAAGTAGAGCAATGAATCTGCATCAGATTTTGCCTTAAGATTGAACATTCCTCCACGGAAACTTGGATGATTCAGAGGCCACAGCCGTGGGCAGCAGGGGATTGGCAGCTTCACGACAGTGAACCCGCTCGCACATCACGTCTCATGCAGAGCTTTGTGGTGAAACATCAGATCGCCCAGGTGACTCAGCCCACCTACAGCCCAGATTTGCTGCCCTGCGACTTCTGGCTTTTCCCAAAACTAAAATCACCTTTGAAAGGGAAGAGATTTCAGACTGTCGATGAGATTCAGGAAAATATGACAGGGCAGCTGATGGTGACTGGGAGAACTGTGTGAGGTCCCATGGTGCCTACTTTGAAGGGGACTGAGGTGTCATTGTCCTGTGTACAGTGTTTCCTGTATCTTGTATTTTCTTCAGTAAATGTCTCTGTTTTTCATATCGCATGGCTGCATACCTTCTGGACAGCCCTTGTTTGTCTTTGGACCTGCACACGTGTAGGTTTCGTGGGCGAGGTAGACGCCTCGGGGCAGAATAGCAGGCAAATAGGGCAGACAAATGTTCTGTTCCAGAAGGTTCTGCAGGTGGCCCTTTAAGGGGTCCCCGCTGCATAGGGAGCACAAGCTCATTCCCAGGAAAAGCACCTGCGAACCAGGCCGACCGCGCTGCTCTGCGCTTCACAGATGCTGCACGTTTTAAAAACTGAGGGCAAGACCTTCCACCAGCACAAGGATGGCGGCCCGCTTTCCTGGGACGCTTGCTTTAGTGCGGTGGTCTGGACGCAGCCCGCAGCGTCTCCGAGGCGTGCCTGGAGCGGGCTCTTCTTCCCCCAACACTGTTTTTCCTTCAAAGACCATCTGAAAGGATTTTCTCAAAAATGAACAAAGTGAGCCTATCACTCCAAGGAAAAAAAACTGTGATATTTGTTGCCAGTGATAAAGTTTGGCCTTTTGATGGAAAATTCTGGAAAATTTGTATCTGCATCGTGAACTTAGAGAGCCACCCCTCAGCCGCGTGACAGCAGCACAGAGCCACCGCTCAGACAGGCCGCGTGCCGGCCTCTCTGTGAGCAGGGGCCCTGAGGGCTTCCCAGCCCAGCACAGAGAGCTAGCCATTCCGGAAAACTGAGTGCTTTCATTGAAAACACCCACCACGGCGGCTCTTCCCTCCCTGTGGCTCTCAAGCGTGGCGAACGCTGATAAACATGGGTTGTGCTTGGTTCTGTGGTAAATCGCCAGGTGGTGAGTGGGCTTTCTTCCCATGAAGCTCTTGGAGATAAAGCCCTGCAGCATCTGTTCTTGTGACAGCCGTCCGTCCCCTCTGTATTTTGCTGTGTGTGTGTTTCAGAAGTTGAGATGGGCGGTGATGAGGACCTTCGGGACGGGCCCCGTGAACGCCGGCTGTTCGTGCGCCTGAGAGTCAGAGAAAGAGAGAAAGCACGCGACTAGCACGCGAACTCACCCGCAACTACCCTGTCTGTCCTCCGTTTCTCACCGAGATTCACGGGCGGGCTGGGAGTTATTGGGGGTGAGAGGCAGCCCGGTGAGGCGTAGAAGCACTCAGCCCTATACCTTCTGTCTTTGGGAGTGTATCAACTTGTTTTTTTCTTAAAGATTTTATTGATTTATTTTTAGAGAAAGGGGAAGGGAGGGAGTAAGAGATGGAGAGAAACATTGATTGGTTGCCTCCCACACACCCCCAACCGGGGAACCAGCCCATAACCCAGGCATGTGCCCTGACCGGGAATTGAACCGGCGACCTTTCACTGAGCCACACCAGCTAGGGCTCAACTGTTTTTTCAAAACTATTTTATTGGAATAGTCAAAAGGCCTCGACATCATGATGCTTTGTTGACCTGTTCATATATATTTAATAAAGTAAGGCCGAAGTGCACTTGGTCTTCCTGGCTTTGAAGTCACTGTAGCCCCCAGGTTACTCAGGTGAGAGGAAGGATGCTGGAGTTTTAAAACCGTTTAAAGCTTATTAAGTGATTGAGTTAGGGGTTTGTACTCCAGCGTGACAGTGGGGTTCCTGTTGATTTTCTGCTTTAAGAAGGAATTGACCCTTCTACCAGCCCCCACTTTTTTCTTGAACATCTGGCTTTGTCAGGCGGACAGAAAGCTGACACAGAGGCAGCAGAAGCCGGGCTGCCGTGAGAACTGCAGCTCCTCCCGAGTGGCCCCGCGCGCGGCCCCTGTCCCTGCTGTGCGGGGCGCCCGGCCGCCCGCAGGCGTTTCTGGGAGTGGGCGCGCCCCCCATTTCTAAGGTACGTGGCATGTGGTTTTGGTTTCAGTGTTCTCACCGATACTGCAAGCTGTGCCCTATAGTTTCGGGGTGCGGTGTTTTGGGGGGGATCTTGCCGCAGACTTTACTAAAACATAACTGAAATATTTACTTATCTTTTGGACTCGTATAAGCTTAAGGCTGGGTAACTTTTGTGGTGGTTGTAGTTTTCATTTTATTACCATTTAAAGGGAGCTGCTGGGAGGTTCGTTTGTGTGTTAAGCTCACTTGTCCCAGGTGGAAGGACTTGTTCCCGTGGACACGTGCGGTGGGAAGCACGCCCGGCCCCCGTGGTCTTCGGGGAGCTGCCTGCGTGGTGTCATCGGTCATTGCCGGCCCCTGTAAGGACTCTGCTGCTTCCGGCGTCTCCTGATCCCGCGTCTTCCTCCTTAGGGCTGGAATCGATCACATAGGGTTGACCTGTCAGTACTTTGCAAATGTTAAAAAAATAAGTTGAAGTCTGTGTGCTGTTTTGGCTACATCTGTTATACAAGATTCTTCCCGAGTTTCCCGTCTTCCCCTGACTCCGCAAAGGCTGGCTGGCACCCTGGGCGCCAGCTCTCCTTTGAAATGGTAGCCCGAACAGCTGTGGGTCCTCTCCCGGCCGGTGCCTGACACACACCTGGCCCTTGGCCCTGGGCGCGGTGGGCACCGTGCGAGCGCCTCCCTGGGGTGGGAGGGCGCCCGGGCTTGTCTGGCACTGAGCGTGTTCCCCGGATCTGTAACTTGTTAATTTTGCGGCTCTGCCGCCTGAGGAAGCCGTTGGCGTTTCGGAAGCACTGGCGGGGGCGTTTGGGAGGGAAACCTGCGTGGGTCGAGCTTGGGCATCGTTGCTGGTCTTCTCCTCCTGTTTAAATGGACCTTTTGAGGGTGAGCTGCAGAGCTGCCCCGCCCCGTCCCCAGTGGTTTCCCAGATGTTCTCTCAGCCAGCGACGCAGGCCGCCCTTCTGGGAGGACAGAGATCCTGGCGCTTGGGCAGCCCAGGGTCGGGCCAGGGGCGTCGGTCACTCTGGCTCCTCGAGAGGCCCGGGCGGTGCAGCACCGCCGTGCTGGGTTCGGGGCGCTGCCTGTCGTGGACTCTCTCATGTTTGGCGCTGTGTTTGGGTTGACATTGAGGGGGGTTGCAACAAGGTTAACATGTAGTTTTGTCCCCTGGGGACCACGTGCAGGACCAGCACCCCCCAAACTGCTCAGCAGAAGCCTGAGGAGATGTTTGTGGCCGAGGGAGGGACGGGAGACGGACTGAAGCCCGCAGAGGCTGCGGTGGGCAGGGGCTGGGGGGTGGCTCGCTGGGCCTGAGGAAGCCAAGCAGGGGGACGCTGGCGCAGGTGCACAGAGGACACACGGGCGTGGGCGGGGCGTGGGGCGGACGGGCTGCCGGAGAGCTCAGGCCGCGCCTCGGGGGCGGCGGGACTGCTGACGGCTTCTGAAAAGGTGGCGCTGTTTTCTGGAGACGAGCCTGAGTGGCACGCGTGGAGGGAGGGGAGCCAGTAGAAACTACCGACTGAAGCGTGTGGGGAGCCCAGGCGTTGGCGATGACGTTTGTCACAGGATCGGGAATGGGCGTGGAGAAGAAGTGGCCGAGGTGGAAAGTCAAGGAGAAAGAAGAAGCCAAAGGCTGGCAGCTTATTTAAGAGAAGTGATGGGGTGAGCGGAGCCCGACATAACTAATTTTTAAATTAGATTTTTAAAGGTTTTATGTAGTTATTTTTAGAGAGGGGGAAGGGAAGGAGAAAGAGAGAGAGAAACATTGATGTGAGAGAGAAACATCAATCAGTTGCCTCTCGCACATCCCCAACTGGGGACCAGCCTGCGACCCAGGCAGATGCCTTGACCAGGAATCGAACCGGCGACCTTTCTCTTTGCGGCGCTTTGCCCAACCAACTGAACCACCCCAGTCAGGGCCCAGGCTTTGATTACTTTCAAAGGAAATTCAATGAGGGAAGGGACGTGAGCTCAGCCTTCTGGGCTGGACGGTGCCTGGCACTGTGTCTGTCCATGGCTGGCGGTGCTCGCCCGCAGTGCAGAGCAGTTTCGACGCTGTGAGGCCACCCTGCTTATCGGTAGGAGAGGGCCCTCGGTGGCCCTTTCACATCAAGGTGCCTGGGAGTGTCGAGTCTTTCCAAAGGATGGCTCAGAGGTCCTTCCCTCTGGTGAGACGAGTCCTTGCCCTGCTTGTGCGTCCCTGCGCAGCCGGAGACCGGGAAACCGATGCTGATGGAGTCACAGTGGAGCCTACCCAGGAGGCCCCGAGCTCCGAGACAGACGCGTCCTCCTCCCACACCTGGTGGTCGACGGGGGCAGGGCCAGCGACCTGCAGGCTGGACGGGGCATCCAGGAGAGACCGAGGAGACCGGAGCCGCGCCGCCTAGGACGCCCTTGGACCGCAGACGGCAACCAGACCCTGCTCCTGGCAGCTGGGGTCCCCCAGGCGCCATGGGACCTGGGCTCTTCTCCCATCGAGAGCTGACAAGGGCCACGTTCCCTCCAAGATCAGGTCGTGAAACCAGTCCCCCGGGTCTCCTGGGGCGCTTGTCCCCAGAGCAGTCACCTGGCGGCGAGGAAACCTTTGGCCACGTGTTGGTGTTCCTGTGGATGGCCCCGGCCACCGTCAGCCACCGGACGCGGGAGTGAGGAAGCTTCCAGGTGGCCCCAGCATGAGTCTCCTCTGGCCTTCGTGTCCGTGGCAACTGAGGCCCGTGGACTTTGATCATAACAAAACGGTGTGCCTGCTCTGTGGTGTGGTCACCTGTGAGGGAGGCAGGCGACTTGCTCGTTTGGGGCAGATGGACCAGCCCTGACATCTCAGCAGGAGACGTGGACGGTACTGGTCACCTGGCCGCACTCCCGCGTGGCCCCTGTGTAGCCGCTGTCCCCGAGGGCGTGGTCAAGGGCAGTGACAGAGCATGAAGGTGCACCCTGTATTACTACTGAAGAGGAGGCTTTGCTCCAGGAGGAAGCCCAGCCATACGCTGACGGTGCTGCACACGTCTGTCCTACAGGGCGGGCGGGCCCTGGGCCTGACCCTGGGTGCTGTGGCCCCATGGCCTGGCCCGGCGGTTGAGGGGGCAGGAATGTGTGTGGCACTGTGCACAGTGGGGGCAGAACTTGTCCTCTGAGGGAGACGGAAACACTGCTTAGTGCCTGCAAACCAGTGTCAGGCAGGAGCACGGGCTCCGCTTGGCGTCTGGTATAGGCCATGTGTCTCGTCTCTGTAAGTCATCCCTAGTGAAGGCCACTCCCGTGACCTTTCACACCACAGGTGAAAGGGTGGCTTGGGTGCCAGCACACCCTGCTCCCATCTAGCACGTGCTCACATGCCTGCTTGTTGTTGGGTCTTTTGAAAGCATGTGGCCACTTCCTGACTCTCCCCTGAATCCTCTGCGGACTGCCCCGTACTGCCCGTTGCCACCCTCACCCCGGGGAAACCCACACTGCTCGCCGCGTCCCCTGGTGTCAGCCCGTGGTCTCGCTCCTCCAGCTGTCCACTTACTTTGAACAGCTTCAGTGGCTGCTGTTCAAAAACCAACACATACCCATTGCATTTGTTTCTCTCTCCTGAGTCTTTTCTAAACTTAGAACTTTGTTTTTTAAAAACCAGCATTGGATGTTTGCAGAAGGGTCCAGGCTGGTTGTGTCGCTGCCTGTTCTCGTGGTGTCGTGTAACTCTTTTCTCTGTCCCCTGCACGTCTCACAGTGTGGTCCGGAGGGTCTGCAGCATCTGGGCTGGGGCTCAGCCCGCTCCTCACGCGGGACCTCTGCAGCCTTTCACCTTCCCAGCCTCCCCTGGGCCTGGCCCTGTCTCCGAAGCCTGCGCCGGGCTGTGGATGGAAATGCTTCCCTTTGGCATGTTTTAAGGTGTATGTTATGTTATGTTATGTTATGTTATGTTTGTTTTTTTTTAAGAGAGAGGGGAAGGGAGGGAGAAAGAGGGAGAGAAGCACTGATGGGAGAGACACATCGATCAGCTAGCTGCCTCTCGTATGCGCCGCGTCTGGGGACCGGCCCGCAGCCCAGGCCTGTGCCCTGACCAGGAGTCGGACCGCAGGACGACACTCAGCCGACTGAGCCGCGCCGGCCAGCGCGCCTTTGATTTTTAATTTAAGCTGATTTGAAAGCCATCGTCAAGGATGTAAGGCCATGCGTGGGGTGGAAATTTTAAGGGAGAAATAATATACGTATATTAGTGTATGTGTGTAGTTATAAAAATCAAAGAACAATTCAGATTTCTCAGCACAGAAACGTCACCTCTGGTGCCCGGACCCAGGAACCCTCCGAGACCCGCCCTGTAGAAGGCGAGGCCGGCCGGCCTGCGAGGAGCTGGCCGTGGCTCTGCCCAGCACCCCAGCCTGGCCCGAGTGTCCTCTCCACAGACTCGGGTCCCACGGCGCTGCTCCCTGCGCTGCCTGCCAGTTCCGACAGGCAGCGCGAGTTCTGAGCCTTTTCCTTTGGCACATTCCTGGAAGGATCTCTTAGATGTGCCTTCCTCCTCCCTGGAGGGGAGACTTACTCATTGAGGTGCCCCCCAAACCCATGACTACCCCTGACGCCAGAGGCTTTGGTGAAGACACCTGAAGTGAATTTCCAGAATCTCGATCAATTCTGCCTTCTTTTTATGTTTCTCATTAACGCGTGAGTGCATGCCCGAGAACAGCGTGGGCGCTGTGTCCCCGGCGCCTCAGGGTGCGCGCGTGCAGTGGCGCGGTGTCCGCCGGCTGCGCGTCTTCCACACCCCTCTCTGTTCGGGGGCGGTGGGTCCCCTGTCACAGAACTCGAGGGGCACACCGACCTCTTCTCTGGCCTTTGCGGGGGTCCCCCAAGGTTACTGCTGGAGTAGTGGAGGGGGATCCTTGATGTCACCTGGCTAATGTGGGAGGCGGACATTGCTTCTCTTCCCTGCGTTTATCCAGGACCTCGGTCATACCAGCAAGGGCCCGGGTGCTGGGACCTCGGAGACGGTGAGGTGTGGATGGCCCGTGCGAGAGCGCACGCTCACGGGCCCGGAGCTGCCACCCGGGAGGCCTGCCTGGTGGCCACGGGGACAGAGCTGCGGCCCCGCTGAGGGGGGACCCGCCTTCAGCGGTGCGGAGTTCTCGCCTTGATTCATGTTTGAAATGATTCCTGAAGGATGTCATTTTTGAAATTGGTTCTGTGTTTTTAAAGAAAATAATAACCGATCTAAATGCGTTTATGATGCCCGGCTTGGGTTTTTCTTTAAAATTACTGTATCAGGAAGGAGTTTGTTTGTCACCAGCACTAAATCTGGCTTTGTCTCCTTCCTTTTTTTTGGTAAAATAATCAGTTCTGTTGGAATTATTAATGACTTTTACGGCTCCTTCAGGAGCATTCGATCCTGACGCTTGGCTGCTGTGGCAGGACCTGCGATTTCAGATGAGGCCTTGCCTGACTCCAGCGCGGCGCCTGGGTGTTGCCGCAGCGCGGCCTGCGCCACCAGGGCGTGCTCTGTGTTTCTGCAGCAACCTCTGAGGTCGGAGTAGATAGCGTTGAAGAAAGAATATTTTTGGCAAGAATGTTGGTAATAAATGTGGGCAGGGCCGGGCAGGCCACAGAAGCACCCGGTCGGGCATGGGAGCGGCCCCACCGTGGGGTCCCAGGGCCAGGGGCTGGTGGGCTGCCTGCATCCTGTTAAATCCTGGGCCATGGGCTGGAAGATGGACCACGGCTTAGGGGGGCCAACCCCTCTAGGACATCGGCGCGTGCAGCCACCTTTATCAACATGACTTTGAAATAAGGGGAAATGTTGTGGTTTGTTATTCCGTGTTTATGATGGATCCCCCTTGATCCGGTGGCAGTTTCTTGTGTAGAATTCCTTTGAGTAATTGGGTCGTGGGGGGAGTTCCGACATCATTTGGTTGAGGTGAGGCTCGCTGAACCTTCATTCTTTGGTAGGTGGCCTGCTGCTCTCTCTCTGCGACCGCACTTGGCTCTCCTCTAGGGGCCCCTGCACCGCCTCGCCTCTGGGCCCTCTGCTCAGAAGGGAAGACGTCGCCAGCACCAGTTTTAGACCCAAAGGGTTGTGAGGTGACGATGCTGCTTTGGCACCTTCGGACTGAGTGTGTTCAGGGCCTGGGAAGCTTCTTGATAGTGACGGTTGGTGATGGTTTCACTGTGAGATTTTTTTTCCTCTTCCCTCCCTTACACACAGTCAGCCAGCCCATGTGAGACTGGAGGGAAAAGGCTCCTTTGGGACAACAATAGCTGAATTTGTGTGTGTCCTCGGTTCCCCGGTGTGATGCTGCTGCCGTACAGATGCCCGTATCGTGATATCTCATGATGATTTTGGTTCTGAATGTTTTCTTCCCTGAAGAGCCTTAGGAATTCATAGTTCCAGATGTCAGAATCCAAGCCGGTAACATTAAGCAAGAGAAGGACCCAGAGCCAGACCCTGAGGTGCCAGAGACCCCAAGGGGGGCTTCTGTAGCTGCTGAACAGTGGTGATATTGCAGGGAACCCAGATGCCCTGCTACCCATCAGCACCAGCTGCCGCTACCTCTCAGCGCCAGTAGGACGTGACTTGGCGGGATTCAGAACCTGAACTTGGGCAGGTGCATCTGCTTGGAGGAGCACAGGCCCCATGATGGTCCCTTAGCTGCAAGAGAGTCCAGACACAGTTGTTTCTGTTTCCTACCTTGGAAAGGTAGGGCCTATGTGTAGGAAGTCATCAAGATGTACAGAAGGTGCTGAAACATTGTGGGGAGCCACAGACAGCCTGCGTCGACTGCAGTTCCCCATGGGGCATGTGAGTGAGAGGCTCATTATGGACGTTCAGCCAGGAAGGGCCTTGCATTGGCCTGTGTCTTTCATCTCTGCCCACTTAGCAGCACCACCGTCACCCATTAGCTTTGAAGTGGAGGGCTCTTCCTTTCTCTGCTGCTTCAGTCCCCCCACCTCCTGCCGTGCCTCGTGCAGGCTTCCTAATTCCCTCTCAGCTTCCTGGCCTATTCCCTTCCCTCCATTCTCTTCCTTCCCACGCGGGTGTTAGCCGTTGTCCCGAGTTCCTCTTCCTGAAAACATCTGCTTAGCCATGCTTGTGCTTTGATGACCTGTTATAAGATCCATCTTACCCTCCGCCCGGCGCTGTGAGACCTTGGCCCAGCCCAGAGGCTGGGGGGACAAGGAGGAAAATAGCCCCCTTGATGTCCCGGGCTTTGCAGTGCCTGTCACCGGGTGTTTCGGCAGCACGACCCAGGAACTCTCCCCAGGTGGTGTGCCTGGGGACTGTCCTTAGGGAGCCTGCGCCACTGTGACGTACTGCTGCGTGATAAGAGAGCTGACGAGAAAGAGAAACCAGTCCTGAGGGAGTGGCTCCACTTCCCATTCCGCGTCGTGAAGCCGTGGCCCAGCCTTCTGTCAAATGACCGAAGCTTCTGAACAACCCTGAAGTCAACCCACATGTTGCCTTGGACGTCTCACGGTCCCTGTGGAAGGCGTCTTGGCAGTGGGCTGGGCCTGCCACCCTCCTGGGATGGGTGGAGGACCCAGACGGGGCTCGCAGCTGTGCTGTCGTTGCCAGGATAGGTCCTCGTGGGTTACGGGGCCCCCTCAGGTTGGGTGGCAGTGCTGCTCAGAGGACGCGGTCTGTCTTAGGCCGCCCAGCGGGGCGTCACCTACATTTCTCGCCTCGCTTCCCTACCCGCTCGTCGCCTTGGATACTGTTCTGTGCTTCAGCTAAGCAGGCAGGTTCTCTCTCCTCCCTTCAGAGTGGAATAAAAATTCTATATACACGTGCACAAAACACCCTAGACAGGCACGATAGCGATTGTGTTACTTTCCCTGTGCTTAGAAATCGTATGCGTTTATGGCAGGAAACGCGAGGATGCAGACGCAGGCGGGCCAGGCACAAAGCAGGGAAGAGGAGAGGGCACCCACACGTCCGCTCCTGAGCGGCTAGCGGCACCTGCGACTCCTCGTGCTGCCATCCTGTGCCCTTTGCGCGCGTGTCCGCGTTTGGAATCACAGTTTTGGGCATGGAGCCGGACCCCCCTCTTTGCACCCAGGTCCTGTGGGCTGCGACCCAGGAGGTGCCCCCACTCAGCAGCCTCACCGAGACGCCGTTCGCACCCCATGGCTCGCCCAGGTGCCGGCGGAGTTCCCCTGGAGCGCAGTGCAGCCTGGGAGTGGGTTTCTGAAGCTGCGACACTCCAGCCTCGAACACTTGCCACTTCACACGCCCAACCTGCCCAACTCGGGCTTCAGCAGAAGGGTTTGCCGTGTCTAGACTTCTCACTGAATTATTTACAGTTTACTCCTACACGTATATATGTCTGAGGCAAGTATTTTTTTTCACTTTTTAGGTAAAAAGATTGACTAGTTCATTGGACACACGTGCATGTGTGTGTGCGTGTGCACAAGCACACACGCACACACACACACACACACACACCCAAGGTCTGTGCAGAAAGTATCCAGCCATGTATATGAAAAAGAGACATCCATTGAAGAAGATATAAGATGCAAGAAACATTGTACATAGGACAAGGACACCCCAGTCCCCTCCAAAGTAGGCACCGTGGGACCTCACACAGTTCTCCCGATTGCCATCAACTGCCCCTTTGTATTTTCCTGAATCTCGTCCACAGTCTGAAATCTTCCTTTCAAAGATGATTTTAGTTTTGAGAAAAGCCGGAAGTCATTCTCATTGCAATAATAAACCTACTTTGTATGCGTTTCTTTAATTTGCTTCTCAGAAGCAAGGCACTCTTTGGCCCTGGTCGGGAGGGAGCTGAGGAGGGAGGACTGCACACCCTTGGAGAAGCAGCAGTGGGCCGGGCCGGCCTTCCTCTCTCCCTGGCGAGGCAGTGGCTTCGTCCCTTCTCTTCTCTCAGGCTGTTTTACAGGCCCGGGTTGGTTTTAGAAAGCAGTGACATGCAGGCAGAATTTGGCCTCACCAAAGAGCGCTCAGACCTCAGCGAGGCCCCTGGCTCATGGTAACCAGCTGTGCCCACAGCTTCCCGGCCCGCGCCCTCCTCCCAGTCCCCGTGGACGGGAACAAAGGAACATCCAAGCGAAGGCGTGCGCGGGTGCTCTCAGTTGCTGCAGGGAGGACGCTCTGATTTTGTGTCAGGGTTCGGTGGCAAAAACTCCGTCTGATGTGCCCCTTGCTGGCTTATTGCCCCTTTTTTCTAGCGGTCCTTGGATGGGAGCTGGGGGTGCTCCGGCTTTTCCTTTACTCGGCAGCCCCCACCCCTGCCAGTACATCCACTCTGTCTGCGGTGCTTCCAGTTTCTGACTTTCTCTATAAATTATGCATTTGTGCGGCTTCCGCTGGGCTCCAGGTTTTCGCTGGATGCTCTGACTCTTAATGAGCGCGGCTGGGAATTGGGTGGCTGTGCCTCCGAAAAGCAGGGACAGTGGGTGTGGTGGCATATATGGCACGCCTGCCGGCTTCCTGTTTCCCTTCCGCTCAGCTGCAGCTGCTGGGCCAGGCGCGGGGCAGGGCGCGGGGCAGGGGGGCTTGGGGGACCAGCCGAGCACCATGGTAGCTCCTCCACTCTGCCGCACAGCCCGGCTGGCGGCCTGGGAGTCCGCGTCTAGGTGTGGCTGCGGCACTTGCTCAACTGTCTTTTGAAAAATAGGTGGTGCATCAGATGGCCTCAGTGGGAAGAGGCCAGTGAAGGAGCCGCGTGACTGTTTCGGATTCTTGGCGACAGGCACGAACATCCTGGTGATCAGTGAGGCGAGGTGCACTTGAGTGTGCGGGGTGGCCATTGGGGGCTGTGTCCAGGCCCACAGGCCTCACCTGCTGCCTGGAACCCACCCGCAGCACACCGGGAGTTCGTGGTGGGAAAGCTGGGCAGGGCCACGAGGAGGAGGCTGACAGGCACCTCACTGCTTGTTCCGCAGGTGGGGGGCCTGTGCCTTCCTTTCCCTGTAGGAGCCGTCGTGCCTCTAGCACTGGGCGCTGACCTCCCTGGGTGTCATGTGAGGTGTGGGGTGTATACCACGTCATCCTTTCAGAAACCTGAGAAACTCTGTGTTTCCAAACATACCTGGCCCCAGAGGGTTGTGTGGGATGCCACCCAGGCTATGACAGCATGTTGCCCCCCTACCCGACGGTCCCCAGCCTCCCCACCCCATGTCCGAGGTGATGGTGAGGCTTCGGGTCAGGCCCAGAACTGTCCGGCAGCTCCCAGCCTGCGGGGCGGGCAGGGCCACCACCCCCTGCCCTCCGGGAAGGGCAAGGACGCCGCTCAGAGGAGACAGCCAGGAGCGACGTGCCCTGCGGCCGCACGTTCCCAGTGATCACTTATGGTTTCATCATTTCTCAAATGATACTCTTTGCAAATTCAGAATTAACCTCTGGGGATGTAACTCTGTCCTCTTTAATTATATTGCATTGGAGAGAAAAATGTGTTCCAGTCCAAAAGGGTTATTTTATGTATCATTATGCAGTTTTTGGCACAGCGAATGGACCGCCCTTAAGTTTTCTTAATGCTGTAACTGTATTATTAAAAAACGTTAATCTAGAATTTGGGGGATGAGGTTACCATAGAAATGAAAATAAAATACCGAAAAGACACTTCAGGGTAGAGCTAAGAATTGAAAACTCACCACATTTGAAACCAGGCCGACACCGTTAAGATTTGCAGGGGATGAACACAAGACACACTTGGTGGGCTGGAGGCTGCTCCCTGGATTGTGGCACGCAGTTGGTAGCGGGGTGTGCGGCAAACACGGTTTTGTAGTTCGTGCATCCATATATTCTTGACGTGCGTTTCTTGTTCTCGTAAAAGGTGTAGCACAGGGTTTTGGGCGAGGGGCGCCTGTCTAAGCAGGGGTGAGTCACGTTCGGCCCTCTGTCCTCGCCCTCGGCGTGTGGCTCACACCACACCTGCCACCAACGGCTGAGCGCCACGCTCCCCTTTAAAGAACCCACAGATCCATGTTTTAAAGCCACTTGTGCTGCAGCGTGGGTCCTGGACTGCATGGCTGGGCGGGGTCCCAGGAAGTCCCTGTGACACAGGCACGTCATGGTGCTGGCTTGGAGTGGGGGCAGTGGCGAGGACGGAGTGAAAAGGCCGGGTAGAAAAGATGGGGCAAGGGGTCCGAGGCAGGCGCCAGTGGGGCGGGAGCAGGGCGGGAGGAGTGAGGGTGAGGGCCACCCGGGGTAGGAACATTGTGGGCCCCTCCCGTGGGGATTTTTATTTCTTTAATTTACCACCGCACCTAAAGATGGCGCCGGAAAGCAGCGATTGGCACCTGGCATTTGGTCAGTAAACGTTTGCCGAGCCCGTGAACGAGTGAAGGACGAGGCGCGGACTTCTGACCTGTGCCTTTGGGTAGCAGGCTGACAGTTCCCAGCTGAGGAATACCAGAGGGGGACCGGGGTGCGGCCAGTGTCCCAGGCGGCGGCCCTGAGGCTGTGGGGTGTCCAACAAATCAGATGGTGAACAGCAGGCCAGGGAAGTACTCAGCGACCCACAGCGTGGGTACCACGTTCCGTGTGTAAAGACCCGTGAGAGCTAATCGGGGCCAGTCACCGTCCCAGTGAACAGAGGCAGTGTGAATGTGAGCGGAACCCACAAAAGACAGAGATGCAAATAACACTGAAGAATGTTGACCAAATCAATACAGTTTTTCCTCTCATTAAATAAATAGTGATTTTATATAATGTGCAAATGTGTGCAAAAGCTTTGCAGAGGGATTTGGCAGAATGCTACAAGTGCCTTACAGTGTTTGTGCTTTTGATCAACTTCTTCTTTCCCGAAATGTATCATAAAGAAGCCTGCAAAAGGCCTCTCTTGCCATCTGCCCGCGTACGGAGAGACAGGAAGGTGCTCAAGGTTGCTCAAGGGAACGCCTGGCGGCACAGGCAGCGGTGATGGGGGCGGGGTTGGAGCGGCAGGGCGGGGCCGGGCCTTGCTGTCCTGTCTCCCGGGGACCTGTAGACGCTGGCAGCCCGCGCCCGTGGCTTCCTTACTGAAAGGTTTGTCTCTTCTGTTGTGTTTGCAGATGAAGACCGTCAGTGTGGCCTTAGTTTTGTGCCTGAATGTCGGCGTGGATCCGCCGGACGTGGTGAAGACCACCCCCTGTGCGCGGTTAGAGTGCTGGATCGGTAAGTCCTGAGGGGCGCCGTGCGGGTGCCAGGCCTGGCAACCTGAGGCCTTCCTGCCTTTCACGAGTTGTCCGACCTTGAAGTTCTTCGGACGCAGTCACCTGTGACTTGGGGTGGAGAAAGCGTCTCAGGGAGAACTAATGAAATCGTGGTTGTTGGCTTCTGTAACTTCCTCCTTTCAGTCCGCCCCGCGTCTGGCACCTAGGAGTAGCTCTCTGCACTCGAAAGCTCAAACAGCGGACCCCTGCGTGCGGGCGCCTCACTCTCACCGCGAGGCGGCCTGTCTTCCCAGGAGACCCCCCGCCCCCGTTCTCTGTCATTGTCTCCCCAGCGACTCTGGTGCAGTGCCGCACGGGAGTGGGGTGTGGGCCGACCCTTCCCATGTCTCTGCGCCCAGGGAGGAAGCATGAGGCCTCACCATTAAGGATATTAGCAGGGGTTTTTTAGGTGCCTTTTTTAAGGTGAGAAGTTCATTTCTGTTCTTAGTTGCTGAGAGTTTTTGTCAAGAATCAGTTTTGACTCTTACAAAACACTTTCTCAGTATCTGTTGAGATAATCACCTGGCCTTTCTTTTCAGTCCATTGATGTGGTGAATTGTATCGATTCCGTTTTGGTTGCTGAGCCAGCCTTGAATTCCTGGAACAAACCTCTCTGTGTCATCTGCCGGTGCTGTGCTGAGGGATGGGTGTCTCTGTTGGTGAGGGGCATCGGTCTGCAGTTCCCTTTTATTACAAGGTGTTTGTTTGATTTTGGCACCAGCGTAACGTTGGTCTTATTAACCAAGCTGAGAGACTCCCATCTTCTGTTTCGGGCCGGGGGGGGGGAGCGTTATTCCCTTTCTGAATTTTGGGGTGATTGTTCAGTGAAGCCACCTTGATGTGGCTTTTCCTTTGTTTCCGCTGCTGATTATTTAGCTTTCTCTTCTTGGCAGGACTGGGGACACCCCCAGCTTGCTCCGTCCTAAGCAAAAGCAGAAATTCCCTTTATCCACTTTAAGAAAAAATACAAATGACTTTAATCAGAATTGGGCAAACTGTGCTGTTTTTCCATTTTCGTTGCCTGCCTCACTCTTTGGCGTGTCTTAGGGTGACAGACCCTGCCTCATGGCCTTCCTGCTGGCAGCCCAGGCCCCTGCCCTCAACCCAGTGACAGCAGCCATCCTCTGTGGCCACTGCCCTGGCACTCTGCCATCTCCTGGTGACCATGCTGGTGGGACTTGACTTCGTCCTTTTTATTTTATTTTATTTTTTTAATTTATTATTAGAGGGGAAGGGAGGGAGAAAGAGAGGGGTGAAACATCAGTGTGTGGCTGCCTCTCATGTGCCCCCCTGGGGACCTGACCCACAACCCAGGCACATGCCCTGACCGGGAATCGAACTGGCGACCTTTGATCCACAGGCCAGTGCTCAGTCCACAGAGCCACACCAGCCAGGGTAGAAATTGACTTCTTCTTAGCCACCACTGACTGTCCCCACTTCAGTCACACCTTGTCACAACTGAGTGGAATCAATGGCTTCCGACTGCCTCCCTCTGTAGCTCTTAGGTTGTGTTTTTTTACAATGAGGCCCTGGGCCCAGGTGTGCCCCTGGGGATGCATGAGCCCTGCTGGTGTGGGGCTGTGTCCACTGCAGATGGCACCTGCCACACCAAGGGGGACACCTTCACCTGTCCCCACCCCACCAAAAAAAAAAAAAAAAAAGCAAAGGAAAGAACAGAAACTGAAGAACCCCCACCTCAGTCTCACCGGTCAGTGTTTATGGGCAGTGACAGTGGATGTGAAAAGAATTCCTTCCTTCTTGTGTGAAAGATCCAGCAAATGAATAGATTTTTTAATACTGTGTTTTTAAATTTTTTCTGCAGTTTGAGACTTGTAATCTACTGTGCAATATAATCTCAGTGGATTTTGAGTTCAAAAGGGCACGTGGCCTTCACAGGTGAAAATTTTCCATTTGGCCTTTATTAAGGGAAGGACCGCTCTTTGCTGGAGCGACTTTAACAGTAACGGTGTAAGAAGACAAGGAACCTAGAGATTTGATTCAGCAAATTTTCAGTGGTATCCAGCAGTCTGTATTTCCATTTTAATTTTGAAAAGAAAATTCAGAAGTTGCAAGTATAGTCGGAAGCACTGTTTCCCCGGATTCATTGCAGGGTAACCTGCTGAAATGGTGCCCCAGCCCCTCTGCACCCTTTCGTGCATGAATTCCTGCAAATGAGAGACCCTCCCCCCAAACACAGCGCAGTCACCAGAGCCAGGGAGCTAACCCCGATGCTCTGCTACCTGCACGTGCCTGAGGCACGCGTGTCCCCACTGTGTCTGTTACGGCACAGGGACCCGTCACGCATCGTCAGACGTCGCCCTTCACTCAGCTTCGTTCAACCTCTCCTTGGCCTTGTGACCTCGACACCAGCAGATCCCTAGCTGCCTGAGCAGAGGCCGGCCCTGCCGGGTGTACCTCTTGGGCAAGAGTGGCACAGAGGAGGTAGGCGGTCTTGGGGGCAGAGGTAGGTGGAGGGTGGGCAGTCCTGCGTGAGAAGTTTCAGGTGGTGCTGTCCCAGCAGGGAGAGTTGGGGGCCAGGCAGGTTGTAGGAGCCAGGAGAGCGAAGGGGACCCAGGAGGCCAAGGCTGAGGGGTGGCTTGGCTGGCCGGTGGGGCATCTGATGGACTGGTCCTACCTCTCTGAAGACCTGAATGCCTGGAGCACGCATGGCTCCAGGAGGGCCCAAGGAAGGACCTCCGCCTCCGCCTCGGAGCCTGTGCCGTCGAAGAGCTTAAACAGACTCCGTGTGGAAGGCTCACTGATGCTTCGCATCAGGTCTTAGTGCTGTGTGCTCTGTCACTGGAGATCCAACGTTGCCTTCATCAAGATCCGTGCCGTTCATGCCGGCTGCGCCTCGTCCCCAAGTCGCCTCTTGCTTCAAGCCCCCACCTCCTCCTCTGCGATGTGGAGCCAAGGATGGCACCTGCCACTTGGCCCAGGGGGACCCGCAAGGAGCGGGCACACAGCTCAGTGCAGACACGCCTGCACCCCGTCCCCACCCCAGCTGAGGTACTGGCAAGAGCTGCTTCCTGCGTCTGCCCGGTCCCGTGTGCCACTCTGCGTCCCACCGGGAGGCCTCAGCAGGCGTCCACAGGAGAGTGCGTGGTGATGCCCCGGGGACGTGAAAAGCACCGGGCAGCAGCCGCGTGTCTCTGCTCCCCCGAGGCCTGGGAGCGTGGGTGTCTGCGTGGGCCCAGGAAGGGGATCGTGCGGTGACACTCTTGCTGCAGGCACACCTCACACCTGCGGAGACGTCGGCGAAGCTCTGGCCTCGAGGGCAAGGGCCGGTCGCTGAAAGAGAGATGGGTTCTTCCTTCTGCTCTGTGTTTGCAGACAGTGTGTGCATGGCCCCCACACGTGGGGGGATGCTTCCAGAGGCCCGGAGCATCGGCGTTTGTGAGGTGGCACTTCAGGCTCTCCAGCAGTGACCAGTGCTGCATCGCTGGGATAAGCAAGTAGGCTACACGCCGAGCAACTCCCAGCGCGTGTGTGGCCTCTGCAGTGCCCGCCGCCTGCCCTGTGACCACTGTTGCCCGGGGAGCGCGGGCTGTGGTCCCTGCCACAGACCCTGAGCAGCTGCGGGGGACCGAGCTGGAGGCGGCTGCCAGCTCCTGGGCAGCACCAGGCCCCCTCCAGAGCCCGGCTTGTCCACAGAGGCGCGGGCGGAGGCCATCCCACATGGCCCGACATCAGTGCCGCTGCAGCAACGTGGGAGCAGAGCCGCCAGCGCTCGCACGGGCTGCACGGTGGGGAAAGCCCTTAGCCGAGCGGCCTGGCCCGGCCCCTGCGCTCAGGAGGATGAAATGCCTCTCACTACAGAGGCTGCTCGTTACAAAATGCGCGCCAGTGGTGTTACGGTGACACGA
This sequence comes from Mormoops blainvillei, assembly GCA_004026545.1. Classification (NCBI taxonomy): domain Eukaryota; kingdom Metazoa; phylum Chordata; class Mammalia; order Chiroptera; family Mormoopidae; genus Mormoops; species Mormoops blainvillei. The sequence goes on from PVJD01011624.1 coordinate 19,415, forward strand.
CACAGCCAGTGAAAGCCGTTTCTGATTTCAGAGTGGGCCTTTGCCATTACGTGTTTTCTCAATTAAAAATTCCTTGCTCAAGGTCACACGGCTGATGAGTGGCGGAGCCCGTCCGAGCCGCACGGAGAAGTCCGCCCAGGGTCCGGTGGCCAGGCTCACCTGCTCAGTCGGCTGACAGGCACTGAGGAAGTGGCCGCTGCGCGTGAGCCACGGGCACCGTCTGCTCTTCACTTCCCATCTGTGGTGGGGGCACTGCACTGACCCGGGTGGCTCAGACCCAGGGCAGGAGACGTGACCAGCCGTCGAAGGTCCACTCCGGTCTCTCATCACCTTCCCGCTCCCCACCCGCGGCCCCTTCCCGCACGACCCACATCCTGCTGATTTTTCCTCTTCTCTGAATGGAGCGCAGGAGGCACTGGAGGCTTTAAGGGCAGGGGTGACGTCATGGAAGTGTCCCTCAGAAGGGTCCCTCGGGGCGGGCTGAGAGCAGCCGGGGTCCGCGGAGCCCTGTGTCCCGGTCCCGACCCCTGTCAGGACCCTCAGAGCCCGGCCCAGGGACAGAGGCCCCAACGCGCACTGTGGCCCCGATGCTGGCACCAGGCTGTGCTGCAGGAGTGGCGGGGAATGACAAGAACCCTCCGCTTTTCAGGCCCACCGCGTCCCTGCACCCCCAGGGACCCCACGACCTTGCACCAGGTCACTTGACCAGCTGCTTTCCCATGCGTTGTGGTCTCGTTGGACGAGCTTCCGATCACGCAAAGGCCTCGGTGTCCTGAACCACAGAGGTTGGCTGAAAAGCTACAGGCAGGAAGGTTGACCGAAAGCCAACGTTTTACGCAAATGCCAGCTACTGTCTGCCTCTCCTTCCTGCTGGCCCCTCAGCCACCCACTTGTTCATGGAGCGCAAACCCAGGGAGACACGAGGAGTATTCGTCGAGACGGGGCTGCAGCTTTGAATGTATGTTCCGGCTACGGTGCACGCCCACCCCCCCGTCAGACTGATGGAGCTGCCAGCAACACCCACACAGGAATTTAACTTAGTTTATTTAAATTATTCAGTTTAGCTTCGTTAATGCGCCCTTTTTGTCTCGTTCTTCCTCTGGTTTGTCACCCCTCCCACTCCCTGCCACTCCCTGGGAAGGAAGCCGCGGGGCCCGTTGGTCATGGGGCTCTCGGCAGATGGGGTGTGACGCCCACTGAGTGGGCCACAGCCTGATGACCGGTGGGCGGCTGCCCTGCTTCTCGCCCCGGTGGGCCGGCGCCTTGACCGAGACCAGGGAGTAGAGCGGCTGCTGCCGGGCTGCGGCCGCTAATGAGGGCGCACTTCCTGCGGGAACGCGGCACCAGCAGTGCGGCCGCCGTGCTCCGGCTCTGCTCGCCTCCTGCCCGGTGCACACGCAGGGCAGGGATGGCGGCATCCCGGGGCGCAGCTCAAGGTGGACTGTAGTGCAGAACTTCCCTGTCCCGGAGGCCCTGGGTGCTGCCCCCGACCCCACCCCCCACTTTGTCAGGTTCTTGAATGGCAGGTGGTGTTACAGAAAAATGAAACAACCAGACACCGAGGGGTTAGGAGCACGATCTTTATTTACGTGCATGGGCCCAGAGGAGACAAACTCCAAATTCTGAGCCCAGAACAATAGCCCCGCACTCCTTTTATGCCGGGTCAAGTGGGGGAAGGGTCTTGGGAGGTGTGGTATAGATTTGGCGCGAAAAGGGCTTACAGAGGTGGGAGAGAAGCATTCCATCTTTGGTGTCAGCCTTGATTCCCTCTACAGTGTGAGAAGCGCCCTATCAGCGGACTCCTGGCCTGGCCTCTTGTCTTCCTGGGGAGGAAGCCACTTCCACCCTTGTAGTGCAGGCTTCAGCCGGCGTGATGCAGGGCCTCGGCGGAGCGCCCGCGAAGGAGTGCGTGTCCGCCCCAGCCCCGGCCTCTGGGCTGCTGGCCGCGCCCGGGGTGGCTGTGCTGTTTCCGTCCTTCCTCTGCAGGCCGCCTCTCTCCTGCCCTGCCACCATGTGATTCCGCTCGCAGCGCAGTTGCATGTCCTTAGAGCGCCTTTGAGACCCTGGCGCTGCCCGTCCTGGACGAGGCCGGCGAAGGTTAACACCTCAGTTCTCGAGTTAACAGCTCTGACAAGCACACCGTCCTCTTCCAAGTGAGCTAGGTACAGGCCACTGTTGCCGAGTGCCCCTCGGTCCCGACGAGCAGGACCTGGCACCTGCCTTGGCAGAGCCCTGGACGGCTTTGGCCCCTCGCGGTGAAGGCCTCCACGTCTGAAGCCCTGCGCCTAACTCGTGCCGCGCCATCGCTGCTGTTTCTGTCGGAGCAACACAAGGCGTGTAGCTGAGAAATCAAACCGGCCTGGAGGGTGCTGGTAGCTGTCGCCCCCACCTTCCCAGAGCTTTCTCTGACCAAGTCCTTTCCCCTCCACGCGTGAAACTCTTTCACCTGTAATTACAAATTTTCCAGTTACTTTTATTTGCTAAATTTTCTGTGAATTTACGAGTTTGTTACTTTTTACACGTACTTCAGCAAACCAGTCAAACGCCGGCCATCATATTTCCAGGGCGTGGGCTTTGCTCTCGTCCCCTGGGGCTCCTTGCTCTCTGGACCCAGTGCATGGGCGTCTCTGCCTGTCTCTGTCTCTCTCCTGTTTCCACATCCTCTGTTGCCTCCTTTGGTGGTTTATTTCCCAAGAGGCGGAACATGAGACCCAGATTCGTGAGTCTCTGCATGTCTGAGAGGACCTCTGTTCAACCCTCCCTCTTGACTGTCGGGTTGGAGCCGATCTCACAGCGTATTCGAGGGCATCGCTCCGTCCACCCACCAGCCACCGAGTCTTCAGTGTGTGCGTGGCGAAGGGGGCATGCGGCCCAGGTGTCAAAGGGCCGGCCAGCTGGTGTGCTCAGGGCCTCACTTTTCCGTGGGGGGATGACAGGCGACCGGCAGGCATCTTCTGGAAGCGGGACGTTCGCTGCCAGGAGCGCCGCTGACAGTGCCCTCGCTGTGGTACGAGCGGAGATGTCACAGTGAGGTACGGAGACCTGTGTGGCTCAGTGAGCCAGTTTTCCAAACGACCAGAGTCTCCCGTGGGCAGAAGAGCCCCTCAAAGTGCCAGAGGGGCCAGGAGTTTTTACGCCGCAGGGGCAGGTTCCCGGCTGCGGTTTCAGACTCCACATCGCAAAGGACCCGAAACTGCTGTGGAGGTGCGGTGCGGTGTCACAGACGGCAGCTGGGCCTGCCTGCGTAGGGAGGCGACTTAGACTGTCGGTGCTGGGGGGTGGGGCTGCCTCGGAAGCAGCAGCTGGGCAGTCCCCAGTGTAACAGAGCGGCAAGATGTACGAGCGCTGTTGTTGTATTTTTGGGGGGGAATAGTCATTTTTTTATAATAAATATTAATGTTCTTATGTAATAGGCTTCTAAATTTAAATGAATGAATAAAGGAACCTTTTTTAAGTTCCACACCTTGATTTCGGACGCAGCCTCATAAACAGAGGCGCCCTGCGCCCTCCAGGTTTGAAAGTGGAGAGAGCTCCCCAGCACTGAGTCCGTTTGAGGAACTGCTGGCTGACAGTGACGTGCTCCAAAGCCACCCCTGAAATCAGTGGGCAAACGACCAACACAGACGTAGAAGCCGATGTTCCGAGGAGACGCAGCGCGCCCTCGTCCCCCTCTGTCTGCGTCCTCCGGTGCCCGTGCGAGGTGCCGCGTGACGGGCGGGGAGAGCTGTGGCCCCACCGTGGGCCCCGCACTCCGTGCAGGGTCTGCTGGGCAGACGCACAGCCCGAGCCTTTCCACACACGCTGGGATGGAGCACCGGAATGACCCAGGCCGGTGCCGAGACACAGGTCACACGGGGACCTGTCTCCCCGGAAGGCAGGGAGTTGTGACCCCGACCCTGCACGGGTGCCTGCGCAACCCTGTCAGTCTGTTCCGCACAGGCGACGCGCAGGCCCTGCCCCGTGGTGTTCGTGCGGGGTGACTGACGTGAATTGTGTATGAGGTTTGGCGGGTGAGGACGAGCACATGTAAAGACCTTTCTCCTTTCGTTGCTCCCTCAGATCCCCTTTCGATGGGGCCTCAGAAAGCCCTGGAGACCATCGGAGCCAACCTGCAGAAGCAGTACGAGAACTGGCAGCCCCGGGTAAGCCCTCTTCGCTCGCCTCCTCTTCCTATTCTGGGCGCGTCGGCAGCCCCCGGGTCTCAAACAGCCTTTGCGCCCAGGCGAGAACTTGCGACACCATCTCCCCCTGTAATTCCGCGATCGGACCCCCCTCCCTGCACTTCCCCTTTGAGTGCATCCAGGTTTCTCCCAGAGTCTTTAGAAAAGCAAAAGCAGTTTCCGTGTTATATTAAATGGTTGTTTTTATTTTGCACGAAAAATGTATTTTCAGTAACTTTCCTGCAACTTCACTAGCTAGAGCTGTTTCTCCCACACGGTTTTCACACCGTTGGGAATCAAAGTGCTCGGCATTCAGAAGACGGCACGTATGACACGCTGCGCCGTGCTGATTCCCGTGTTTGTTGCTCACGCCTAACCCTTTCTTCTTCTAATAAAGAAAGAGTGGCGTGGAGTATGGTAACTCTGTCTGGTTGCCTTAGATCTTAAGTTATTTGTAAACCACCCGGAGACGGACTTCCTTTAGACTTTCTCCTCAGCTGCTTTGAGGGTTTTAACAGAAAATTAGGAAGTTGGGGTGTTTCTGGAGGTGTCTTTCCCCTCGGCTCTGGGCAATAGGCTGGTTCTGGAGTCACCTGAGGATACCAGGAGCGGGCCAGCGGGCAGGTGGCCCTGCCTGGGGCTTCTAGGTGCCTCTGCTCCTCCTTGGGCGTCAGCCCCCCGGAAGCCTAGGTTTAGGGCCCCCAGGGCGGCCTGGCCGCCTTGCACCTCCAGCTGTGAGTCACTGATCCACGCGAACTGGAACCAGGGGTCCTTCGTGTATTATCTGCGTGCCGCGAGAAGAGAACAGCCAGGAATGGATCGGTTCCTTCCTGAGCGGGGGCCCTGAGGTTGTCTTTGCTCACACTGCTGGGTGACCGGGGCTGCGCGGCATCTCTGTGTCTCAGGGTGTCCGTCTGCACTTCGCGTTTCTACACATCAAGCCAGTAAATAATAAGGGACTCTTATTCCATAGGAGGCTGTTGCTTAGTGGGGGTTGGGTCTGTGCTGACAGGCCTTATTGTTCCCTCTGTCACACTTGACACCTCTTGGTGGTCCCTATCAAAATTCAGGAGCCTCTTTCCTCGGAGCGCAGTGCATCTGGGGTGTGGCTAAGGATGGGACGCGTTTCGACGGCACATCCCTTTAAAAGCAGCTGAGCTGCCCGGGGCTATCAGTGGAAAATAGCTTCTTTGAAGGTTTTGCAGGGACTTCAGGGTCTTAGCCAGGCCAGACAGCACTTCCGGGGCAGTGGGGGTCACAGACAGACCTTTCAGTCAGTCCACCTGGGACGACAAGCATAGGCGACATCGGACAACATGACGTCAGTGGCAGCTGGAGCACGGTGAACCAGCGCTGTTCCAATGGAAAGAACGCCTTCCTGACCGCGCCGTGCCTGACCACCTCCTGGGGCGGCCCTCACGTGCTTGTCGGATGCAGACGCAGCCAGGCGCACTCAGAACTTCCGGCCATGTTCCCCTTAGAGCGAGTCTCCGCCGTCCTAATTACTTCCTTCCTTTTAAAGAGGTGCCGCACAAGGTCCCCCGCCTTCCGGGCTACACGCTGACTGTGACAGGACAGTGCATGGCCTCTGGTATGATCGACAGTGTCCTCTGGAGGCCAGGGGCCGAGTTGCTACCGGCCCGATCACTAGTTTCAGCTTGGTGGGCGTCAACTCACTGACGCGAGCTGGTAGTAAACAGGACCTTCTGAAGCAGAATCCATTGTTATTGTGAACCTGCACTTCCGTCTAAGAGCCTGTCTCTCCCCTGGCACCCGGAGGAGGCATTTCCACGTACGGCAGGTGACACTCATCCAGGACCTTGATCGCAGGGCCAGTGCAGAGTCACAGACAGGCCCCAGAGGTCACCTCCCCGCGACAGTGGGAGGGCTGACCTTGCCCCTCCGGCCCACCTCCTGGCCAGCAGCGCAAGGGTGATGCTCCGGGGAGATGCCCGTTCTGGGGAAAGTTGTGAAAGTCATGGGATTTTAAGAATGATCTGCGACTAGTGTTTTAAAGGGGAGAGTATTGGAAGGGCTGGCTGGGGGGAATGTTTCAGACCGTAGGGCAGGGAGGAAGAGGTGCAGTGGGCCTCCATCTGGGTGGGTAACGTGGAGGTGCAGCGAGGCGGCAGCTGCACCCGGAAAGCAGCAACGTACTTACTATTTTCTTTTTTGAATGCGACGACTATTGCATTCATTTTTAAGTAAATAGGAATGTTTCAGATTTGCTGCTACACACGTTAGTGGGCCTTGTCTGTTTCAGAAAGGAACCCGGTGGCAGGCGGAGCAGTGTCCCAGGCTGGCTGGCACTCCCTTGGGCAAGGGCGCACCCCTCTGCCCTTTTTGACTTCGCGTGGGTGCAGGAGGGGAGGGAGGCCTGGCGCCCTACAGCAGGGCTCTCGGCGTGTGGCCCGCCTCACGCCGTCTCTGGAGTTTGCACAAAACGTGAGGCAATGACAAGCTGAGACGCTCATGCGCGGGGTGCCTTGCCTGGCTCCCAGCTGTAAATCCGGGCCCTTTGAAACATTGCGAAGCCGAACGCACGCCGCTTTATTGTGCTCCGCGCGGCTCTCCAGCCCCTGCAGCACCAGGAGGCGGCTGTGCCGTCGGCCGTAAAACAACGGGAGCCTCATGGAGTTGCTGGGCCTCCTTTGCCGCCGCTTCCAGATCTGGTTTTCTCTCTGTCTCTGAGCGCTTGTCGGCAAGACCCACTAAGGCCAGGCAGCGGGGAAGAAGGCCGTTTTCGTTAACGTTTCCCAGAGTGCGGACGGCTGGGGTCCTGCCGACGGCTGGGGACCCTGCCGGCACCAGACGGCCTGCCCTTCCTCTTTCCTTTCTAGCTTTAGCTAGTGGAGGCCCCACTTTTGATAAACACGGCTTGAGGTCAGGAAGGAATTTAGAGAAACCATGACATGTGCCGGAGTAGTGAGCCCTGATTTCCTTGCCCGGCAGACTGAGCCTTTTCTACATAGTTTATCAGTTTGCCGCAGGTGAGATAGCTCTTCTGATTAGATGTAAGGCTTCGCCGTATTACCGCATAGGTACACAGACCTGGGTCTGTAGGAGGCGGAAGGAGAAATGCCAGCCGTTGTTTCAGCTGAAAACGCGGCTGCTGAGGAAGCCTCCTCAGCGCATCGTACGTCTCCCCTGAAAACGCTCTCGGTGGCGGTGGGAGGTCACAGAGCCGAGCACATCGGGGCACCGGGGGGGTATCTCCCTCGCCCTTTGTAACAAATTGGGTTTCTGGCAGCCTAGTGCAGGTGTTGTCGGGGAGCAGAGCTGAGGGGAGACACACGGTGGGCCTCATCTCTGTTCTTGCCCAGAGGGCGCTCCCCACCTGAACGGAGCACCGGCCTCTGCGGCAGGGGGCGCGGCGCTCCGGGTGGCTGGTTAGCAGGGCTCACGTGGGCGTTTATAGCTTACTTGGGGGCAGGGGGAGGGGTGGAGGAACCTGGAGAAACCTGGCGAAACCTGCCCTGTTGGCAGACCCTGGTAGCCCATTCTGTCTGGCGTGCGCGCCTACACGAGGGGCAGAGAGGGCCCTTTGGTGCCCGCCCCCCCGCCCCCAGAGAGGCGCCTCGTCCTCCGGCCGGCCTGTGAGTGGTGCGTGCGGTCATCCCCGGCAGTAGCTGTGGGGTCCACAGGCCGTGAGACGGCTGACAGTTCTCAGCCACGCAGGACTGTGCGCAGCGACCCACGCCAGTGGCGTTTGCAGCTCAGTTGCTGGGCGGTCAAGGGATGGCAGCTGGTTTTGCCATCGGGCACGCAGATGTTCTAGTGCATCGGCCGAGCGGAGTGTCATCAGAGAGAAAGGTCTAGAACTAAGCATGGCCCCTCACCCTGGGCCACTAGCCAAGTAGAGAGAATTGTTGCATTTTGATGAAAGTGTCGGCATCCTTGCCTTCTCTGTCGACCTGGAGTTAGTTGTGAGCTTGTCTGTCAGGGCACGGCCCAGGGACCCAAGGCTGCGGACTCGGCCGCCTGGCTGGAGGAGCGATGGGGAGGCAGAGCGTGACCGAGGCCAGTGGGCAGCGTTCTCCTGTCTGGGGCATTCGCGGGCCCGCCTTTTGGGCTTTGGGCATGGGTGTGCTTTGCAGACCCTAATGCCCGTGCGCAGCGGTGTTTTCCAGTGGGTTTGTGCTGTGGGCGCTGGAGTCAACAGCTCACCCCCTCCCTGAAATGGGGCTGGAGGCTTACCTGTCACCTCTGGAAGACTCCTGTGGCCTGGTGAACAAGCTACCGGCCCCTTGGGACTGTCCACTGAGCTGGGGGGTTAGGGAAAGGGCCCCGAGAGCCCAGGTTCTTGGGTCGGGCTTTGGAGCCCACCATATGTCTGGGTGACTCGCCACCTGCCCTTCCTGGGGCCAGTCTCAGCGCTTGTGATCCACGGGCAGTGGCACCGGTGCCTCTTTGGGGCAGGAGCAGGCGCAGAGCAGCGGGCATTAATAGGACGACTCTCCTGACCTGCCTTCAGCGCATAAAGGCCGTACATCGTGGGCGCTGCCTGTTACCGGGATTTTCAGAGTCCAGGTGGGTGCTTGAGGGAGAAACCAGGTTTGCGCAGCTTGTCCCCACCTGTGGGAGGCTGAGACCAGTGTGGGCCGTCCCTCTAGGGAGCCTGCTTGGGGCAGTCACATGACCTTAGTCCAAGCCTGACGTCCAGCTCAGCTGTGATGGGGCCTCTCAGAGATGGAGGCAGGCCCAGGCCGGCCAGCTGACCCTGCCGTCGTCATCTCTCCGGCTCCCTCTCCTCGGGGTCCTCAGGTAGGGCTCCATCCACCTTGTTTGGGTTGTTGTGACAAACTGCAACCGAGGGCTGTGGCCACAGGCAGAGCTGCTGCCAAGCGCTGGGCATCCCGTGCCTGCCTTGCCTGGTGGTGCAGATGGCGTCTGGTCCCCTTGGGGTTAACCAGTGTGTGCCAGCAGCTTCACTGAACGGCTTTCTGCCCGGAATGTTAACATTTGTCCCCATGACAGGCATTTTACTTATCTTTTCCTTTGGCTTTAATCACGTTCTGCACTTCATCTTCCCCACCCCCCGCTGGTGTCCCCCCAACAGCATCCCCGCGGAAGCTGGGTTGTGCTTGGCAGTGGCAGGGCCCTGACCTTACCTGGCCCCCGCGGTCGGACCCAGGAGGCGCCTGGCCAACGCGGCGCCTGAGTTCTGAACCTGCTTGTACAGGGTCTTCGTGCCGGCCCGCCCCCACTGCAGCAGGTGAGCGAGCAGAAGCGCTGTCGCCCCGCTACATCCACTCAGGGTGGCTGGGAGGCCGGACCCACAAAATGACCGTCCGCACAGCTGGGAACCTGGCTGCTCTGGGCAGAGCCTCGGCTGGCTGGAGCCACCTGTCCTACTCAGGGAGCTTGGCTTCGTCCTGCTCGCCACGCGTGGCTCCCTCCCCCCGTGCGCGCAGGCTGGTGTCAGGGGGCAGCCTCTCACACTGGTGCAGGCGTGGCACTTGGTGTCAGGGAGACTGCACGAGGGGTGTCGGGTGTAGGGAGGGGGCGGGACCGGGCCTGGTAGCCACTGATGGGACCGGATGTGGACTTGTTGCATTTTGACTTTGCCCCTCTCTAAAGATGTAACTTGGAGGTTACCAGTTAAACTTTGATTCCTGCATGTCAGTGGGGGTTGGTGGGGAGAAGAAAACGAGGTGAAGCGGTTACAGCAGGAGGGCCTGGGAGCCTGTAACTGAGCCCTGCTCCCCACGCCTAACCCCTCCCTGTCCCTGGCCTGGGGACAGCTGACTTCAGCACCCGCAGCACAAAACCTCCTACCTGGATGACTCTGCTCCCCGCTCTCCTCGCACATGGCCTGCCTGAGGCATCGTATTTTTAGGAAGAAATGTGCTCAGCTCTGCGTGAACAAGCCCCTCGAGGATGGCACCTCTCCCCTTCGTGCCCCTCTCAGCAGGAGAGGCCTGTGTGCACGGCAGGCTGCAGACGCGGACCGGACGCCATCCGCAGAGGATGCCGTCGTGCCCAGACTCCGCGGCCAGGCTGCGTCCTCAAGCCAGCCTGGGGGCCTGGGATGCAGAGTGGCGTGCACGCAGCTGTGGGGGCCGTGCGGGTCGGGGTGAGGTCAGAGGAGGTGCTGTGCTAAGTCAGAACGGAGGGGAGGGTGTGTGAAAAGTGTGCGCAAGGGGCTGACCGTCTGGTCTGCTCTGCTCGACAAATGTAACTGGGAAGCGGTGTCAGATGACACCCCACCAAGTGAGAAAGTGCCACGGAGCGGGTGGAGTGGTTGCTCCTGTTGTCCTGGGCTCCATCTTCCAGGGGGGCTGGGTGTCACAGTGCCCTCGTGTGCTGGGGTATCAGAGGCTCTGACACTGCTAGGCGCCAAGGACTTACTTGTTAGTGTGACACGTGGTAGAGACTTTTAAGAAATTGAGATAACATTCATGTAACCAAAAATTATAAACAGCCCCCTGGCAGGGTGGCTCGGTGGTGGAGCGTCATTCTGTGCACCTGAAGGCTGCAGGTTCAATCCCCAGTCACGGCGCATACAGGAGGCAACTGACTGACGTTTCTCTCTCACATCTCCCCCCCTCCCCACCCTCTCTCTCCCCTTTGCTCTCTCTTTAAAATCAGTAAATATGTCCTTGGGTGAGGATTTAAAAAAATTATAAATGGAATCTTACAATATGTGACCTTATGTGTCTGACTTTTTTCACTTAGCATGGTGTTTTCATGATTCGTCCTTGTGCATGCGTGTTGTTGCATGTTTCAGTAATTCAGTCCATGTTATAGCTGAGCAGTGACCCATTGGGTGCCTAGTCACCTGTCTGTTGGTGGACATCGGGTGCTTCCCATCTCGGCCCCTGTGAGTGGTGCTGCCGTGAGCGCTGTGCGCGGACTGGCTTCCGGGTCTCTCGGGCGCCTGCCTGGGCGCGGAGTTGCCGGGTCCAGCGGACAGAGTGCTGTTGTCCTTTCCGAGGGACGCCCCCCAGCTGTTTGCCAAGGGCCGCACATGCGCCATCACTGCGTCTGTTCCGGTGTCTCCGTAGCCTTGACAACACGATATCTGCTGTGTTTTTAAAGAATTATTATTATCAAAGCCATCCTGTGGGTGTGAAGTAGTGTGTCTTTGTGGTTTTAGATTGCATTTCCTTAACGACCGAAGATGTTGAACATCTTTTCATGTGTGTACTGGCCATTTGTACATCTTCTTTGGGAAAATATCCATTCCTGTTTGTCAAATTAACAGCGTAGGTGTCTGATGTGTATGTCTGTGGGGGGATGTGTCGCCGGGTGGATAGGTAGGTAGGTGGAGGATAGACAGGCCGATCTGCCCACCCTCCCACCCATTCAAATGCCCCAGGTGACCTTGCAGTGGGAGACGTGGGCCCGTGGCTTCCTTAGTCTTGCTCGGTCCCTGTTTTCCTTGTGGTGTCTTGCTGTGCCGATTAATTCTAGTCACAAACACTTGTCACAGTGACTTTGGGGTCACTGTGGAAGACGACCTTGACTTTTTGCCCTAAATCCTTCTGCATGCCTTGCGTGTAAAAGCCACGATTGGTTATTACTTTAATAACGGGCAGCTGGCTGGAAACCCTCTGCCCCCGCACCTCACCGTAGTGCTGGGACTGTGAGGCGCGGGAGCCACTGGTGGCTTTTTGCCTCAGGGCTGTGGGACTCCCTGTGGTGCCCCGTGGGGTGTGACCGGCTAGAGAGGCTGCTGAGGGACCTTCTTGCAGCCCCTCAGGCCTGCGGGGACAGCGTGTAGGTAGGGTCACTGAGCCCGTGGGGAGGCTGTGCTGTGCCTGCAGAGCAGCTGCGGTGGTGCAGAGGGGCGGTGGGAGCGGGGGAGGGCGGCCTCCCGGCCACGTCCCTTTGACTATGTTTACCAGCTGAACCTGGGAGTGTTTTTACCCAAGAAAGACAACAAAGGGTGAGAAATTAGGTGGTTGTCTTAGGAGAAAGAAACGTGTTATATTGATTCCCACCTTTAAGACAAAAACGATAAATATCTTGAACAAATATATCTTGGACACACAAAGCGCCCTACAGGTTAATGTCAGGGCGGGGAAGGCGGCAGCTCTCCCTTAACCGGGTTTACAGCCCGACGTTTGGAAATGGCCAAGCGACATTCGTGCTGGTCCAAGTGGCCCCGGCCCTGTGATGATGGGCACATCAGGGTAGACCCCTGCTGGCCGACGGCCGCAGGTGCACAAAGTGCCCCCCGGGGGCTGACACAGCCTTGAGGGTGGCACTCGGTTAATAACTGTAGTCCTTGGTCTAGCCTCCAATGAGAGGAAATAGTGGTTTGACTTTGTAATTTTAATGCCTTCATCAATCTGAAAGATCATTATTATTTTCTTTAATTTTTTTATCCTCACCCAATGACACACTTATTGATTTTAGAGGGGAAGGGAGGGAGGGGGAGAGGGAAACATTGACGGGTTGCCTCCTGTATGCACCCTGACTGGGCACCAAACCTGCAACCTCTAAGTTGACTGGACAATGCTCCGACCCACTGAGCCAGGGCTGAAAGATCTTTTTCTTTTTTTTCTTTCTAAGATTTTATTTATTTTAATTTTAGACAGAGGGGAAGGGAGGAAGAAAGAGAGAGAGAGAAACGTCCATGTGTGGTTACCTCTCGCATGCCCCCTACTGGGGACCTGGCCCACGACCCAGGCCTGTGCCCTGACTGGGAATCGAACCCGCGACCCTTTGGTTCACAGGCTGACACTCAATCCACTGAGCTACACCAGCCAGGGCACGAGCATTATTTTTAATACATGAAGGTAGGTAAGTGAACACCCCAGCTCAGCGATGAGGAGAGTCATAGGTAGTGCAAGTGGTAATTAGCTTGCTCTGCTCTTCAGGAAGATGTCTGAGCCAGTTTCCACACTTGGCTTAGGTTGTGTCTGGAGTGAGAGCACCTGGCAGAGCCACCGCCGCTGGGGAGCCGCGGGGTGGGGTGGGGGGGACCCATGCTGGAACAACCCTAAAGAGCCTCTTTCACACAAATTGCCCTTAATAAAAATATGTACTCAGTGGTGACCGAGCAGTTTACGTAGGCCTCTGGGAGCCGGGGGGGCTTGTCTAGTCCCCTGAATGGGGACTTGTGACCTCGGCTAAATCTGCAGAGTTCAGCCAGGCTGGGACCTGCCCTGGTCCGCACTCTCACCTGCCGAACGAGACGGAGGAGTCCGTGTCGACTGGGGAGGTCAGGCTCCCCTTGCGGAGGGAGCCCTGTGGATGGTGCTGGGTCGGCTTCCCCAGGACGCGCAGCAGTTAGGAACTGCAGACTTGACCGCTTATCTCATTTTTCTCATTTTGAAAATTTGGAGCTCCTGATCTGATGTTGCCTATTTCAATTTGAATTTGTTTCTACTTGCTGTGCTGACAGGAATTCTTCACTTTTTAAATTGAGGGAGAAAGCGAGTACTAACGGGGACCTTGGACTGCAGCTGGCCCTGGGGCCTGGTCAGGGAGGGCGAGGGGCCGGGTGCTTGTGCGGCCCGGAGGCTGCGTGGCCGGCGGCCCCGGGCTCCAGGCAAGAGCGGGGCTCAGCTTTGCGAGGGAGCCTTGGAGACGGGCCCGGGCCACTGTGGCGCCTCTGCCTGTGCCGAAGAGGGGCCCAGACCCTCCAGGTCCCGGGACCTGACCTTCTCTTCCTCTGGCCTCACGTCCTGGTCTGCATCTGGTTGTGACAGCCAGGGGACCAGCTGTCGCGCCTCCTGCTCCAGAGCAGGGACGGGTTCGCACATGCGCCTGCTGGAGGGCAGTGCCCTGGCTGCTGCGGGGCCTGAGGCCGGCTCTGCCCGCCGGGCTCCCGCGTCCCTGCCTGGAGGTGCAGACAGGGCTGGAGGTGCCGGCGGGAGCCAGCCCGTGGGGCTCGGAGGCTGCACCCCTGCTGGTGACAGGGCTTCCTTGGCTTGTCCCTGAAACATGTAACCTATTTTCATTTAATGTAGTTACAGACATTTCTGGCTTTAAATCTGTTCTCCTACTATTTATTTACTGTCTCATCTGTTCTGTTCTTCCTTTTTTCCCTTTTCTTGACTTCCTTTGTACTCATGGGATTTTAAACCCCCCCCTCCATCCTCCCCTCTGTTGTGGGACATTAGAGACCGTGGGAGGATGTGCCATTTAGGCCCAGGGGCTCCCCGCTGCCATCTCGTAGCTCTGAAACCCTCCTCTCATGGTGTCCAGTCTGCCGTGCAGCCAGCCCACCAAACCCTGGTGCCCATGCCCAGGGTGGGTAAAAGCGGGCTTACGGTCCTTTAGAGCGAACAGGCTGCCCGGGCCACCGGCCCTCCTCGTGGGCACGTCCTTGTGGTCTCCTTGCCGCACTTTGGCCCGGAGCTTTTCACCCCCGTCACGGCCGCGAACCTACTTTTGCCCTCCCCGTGTATATTTTTAATCTTGTAATTTTCCTTTGATTCTTTGTTGATCCTGGTCTCCGGTGAAAATTCATTGCCACCTCTTTACCCATTTTCTTGAACACAAGCTGTCAATTGTAAGGGGCCCGTTCTCTTCACACAAGAGTCCCTGACGCAGGTGTACGTCACAGTCAATGCTGACGTAGTTGTCAGTGCGAGAGTGCGTGTGCTCCCTGCTGTGGCCGGACAGAGGTCTGCGCCAGCCCCTCTCTCTGAGGACCCCGGGGGCGGGCGTGAGTCTGACTGTGGAACAACAACAGCGGTGTCAGCGTGTGGGGCTCTCTGACCTGGGCAGCCCGAGGGCCTGTCCTGGGGGCATCCAAGCACCCGCCCTGGTGACCCCCAGGGTGACACCGGGTAGGAACACAGCCGTTGGGGGCTCAGAGTGGCTTCTGACCCGCGAGGGAGAAGAGCACTGGGAGCACTGTCAGCGATGTTCAGTGGCGCCGTCGCCAAGCCGCAGGTAAAACCCCTGCCCACGAGACTGCGCTGTGTCCCATCCCATCAACAGCGTTTTCACCGGTGATACGTGGGACCAGCGGTGAGGCCTCCAACCCACGACACGCTTGTGGCCCAACCCCTTCAGCAGCAGAGCTGTAGGTGGAGCTCCACAGACGGTTTCACAGGCAGTGTCCCCCGTGGGAGCCACTCCCCTCGCCCTGGCCACGACCCGTCCACTTCCCCGTGTCCCCACACCTGGCGGCCGCCGCAGTCAGGGCCTCCCCACATGTGACGACAGAGGCAGAACAAGGAAGGCCAGTTGCAGGGTAATGTCCTGGATCCGGCCAGTCCCCTGAGTCCCACTCCCAGACCTTGCAGCCCCCCGTGTCACCAACCCGCTCCTCCCCCCTCCTCCCTGCGCGCTCAGAAACGCCGCCGCTGGGCCAAGTCCCTCGGGTTGCCCGGGCCCTGTCCAGATGCATGGAAAGGGGGTCACGCTGAAGCTAGGACCCCAGCCGTCTATCTGGTCTGACTTCCCGACCAGCCAGCCAGCCCCTGGCAGGTGCGGGTCTGTCTGTCTTCCGCCCCATCGCTTCCCCCGCCCCACCCCAGCTGACCCACCGCTCCGCGGCATGACTTCGGCCAGCTTACCCGCCTGACTTAGGTTTCCCTCCTCCGTGGGCTTACCAGGTCTGCCCTGGGCCCCGGGCTCCGGGGCAGGAAAGGAGGAGGTGGGAGGGGGTTAGGCATCGGTGAGGGGTAGGGGGCGGTCGGCTTGGCAGGTGCTGCCACTGGGGAGATTGGAGGGGACGTGTCCTCAGAGTCAGTACTGATCCTGGAGTCCCCGCAGGAGGGGAGAGTGAGGGGCACGTGAAGGTCAGTGCCTCGGAGGCGGGGGGCCACCTGGCTTCTGGCCAAGCAACAGGGGGCCCCTCGACTCTCTTTGCCCCCCGTCTGCTCCACCAGGGTTGCGGAGATTTTCACTGGGGCTAGATGAGTTTACAGACCAGCTCGAGTCGGACTGGCGGGGGTTCGGTTCGTTCGTTTGTTTGTCTGAGGGTGTTTTTCTAACCACCGTCGCTGAGGTCTGCGTTCCCGTTCGCTCTGCTCTCCCGGCCGCGTCCTTCAGCGAGATCTGAGAGTTTCTCCGCAAAGACCCGACGTGTTTCTTGCTAAGAGTCCCCCAGCCCTCCTGTTGCTGCTGCGACTGGGCCTGGTGCTCTTGCCGGTTCTGGCGGGGCTTCAGAAGGCCCTGGTGAATGCTGTCTGCTCCCACCTGTCGGCTCTGACTCGGTCTCCGCGTTTTTGGCTCGCCCGCTGCAGGCCTCTCGTTCTGCGGCCTGAGACACTGGCTGCGATGGTGCCTGTGCCGGGGGTCTCGGGGCGTGAGGACTGGGGGTGCTCGGGTCAGGGCTCCAGGGGCCCAGCACACAGCGCCCAGGAGGCCCGCTCTGCTTGCAGTTGGGTGCGCTTTGAGTCTTTTGAAATCTTTAAAAATTTGGAGTATCCCTATTTGTATGCCATTCTGCAAGTTTTTATATACGTGAACGTCAGCAGCCCAGGGAAACGTATAGGTCTGGGGTGTTCAGTTTGAGTTGGGACAGCACACACTCCCTTTCAATGACCCCACAAGGCAAGGTGCCGTGCGTGGGCCCACCCACAGGCCCCTGCCGCCCCTTCCCAGGCCCCTCTCCCATCAGCGCAAGGCAGGACCGCCTGTGCCAACCTTCCTGCAGGCGACCGGACACTGTGCCGCTCTGCACCTGCCCTTTGGCACCTGCCCCGGTTGAGTAGTTGGTTCTCTTTCTGAGGGAGGGGGGCGTCGGCGCGCAGATGTCCCCAGCTTGTCTGTCCCCCTGCTGGGGCGCCCGGGGCTCGCCTGGAGCGTGGAGCCGAGCCGACCGCTGCCGCGCGCACTCGCCTGCAGCCTCTGCGTGTGCCCGTTTTCATCCTCGCGAGTAAATAACTCCCCGCGAGTGGGACTGTAGGTTGTGGGGTAGCTGTGCCGTTTTCGCTGTACTCTGTAAGCAGCTCTAAATCGACAGAATGACAGAAATCGTCTGTCTCTTTGCAGAGCCGGGCAGCCGGCAGAGAAACCTTATTTACAGTTTTCCTCACACGCTCGGGAGACGTGAAACAGAATTGTTTTCCCCTCCAGTGAGACACAGGCCCTAGCAGTGGGGGGTGCGCTAGGCCGCTGGCACTTGCTGTGGGGCCTGTAGCTCAGAGACCGTCAGAGTCATGGCTTCTGTTCACCATTGGGGGAGGTGACGTGCAGCTTCCAAGCCCCTCTGGAGACCCTGCCTGACGCCAGCCTGGTTCTGCGGAGATGCGGTGTGAGCGAGAACCTGAGCGCGTGGGCGTGTGGGCGGGCACGTGTGTGAGCGAGTGTTCTCGCACGTGAGTGTGCGCACCCGGGACCCCGAGCAGACCGTGGCCGGCTGGCCCTGACCCTGGCACTCGCCCGCTCCTGGCCCTGCGCAGCGTGCAGGGGTCGTCTCGGCGGATCTGGCATCTCCTCTCCCGCCACGCTGTGTGTTTTCTCATCTCCATGGAATGGAGATGGGGTTCTTCGCAGGCCTCTGCCGTTACCAGTGATGCCTCCAGGAGGCCCGGCAGGCACGACGCAGGGCTGCTCTAGGCTCTGCCGGGAGAGGGCCCGCCTGCTGCAGAGCGCGGGTGGCCGAGGTCCCTGGGCTCTGGCTCTGCCCGCTGTCCAGCAGGGTCTGGCCTCTCAGGGACCGGGCCTTCCTGCTCCCAGGAGGGCCTTGGGGCTGTTCACCCCTTCCCTCTGGATGATGCACCGCAGGGCAAACGGTCTTTTAAAATCCCAAGTCCAGATGCACTCGGCTGCGCTCATTGGTGTTCCCTGCTTTAGTGACAGCAGCAAACCGAAGAAAATCACTCGTGTGCCCAGCGTCGGTTTTCCCGCACAGGGGCTGGGGTTTCCCACCCGGTGCCACTGCCCCCCTCCCCCTCTCCAGCTCCGCCTCCCCTCGTCCCACTTCTCCCAGCCTCCCCCGCCCCCAGTCTGGCCTCTGAGAAGCACTTAGCTGCACTCAGAGTCCTGGGCCCTGGTGGGGGAGGTGCCGATTGATGACGAGAGGAGTCGGGCCGCGGGAAGCCCTGCTGATTAGGAGACGCACCATCTATGACAACGTGGGCCGGTAGCTGTGAGGGCCTGAGATAAATGTTCGGTGTTCACCCGCCTCCAAAGGACCCGGCGCTTTTCTCACGGGGGGACATGGGCTCGTGCAAATGTCAGACCCCGAATGTCGATGTGGCTTCCACCTGCTTGCTCCCCAAATGTTTCCCGCACTGTGGTGACTGCCTAGAATTTGTCCTCCCGTGTTTTTCCTAACTTCTCCCTCCTTTCTACCCTCTTTTTCTCTGTCCATTAAAATATTTGAAAGGAGCTTCCCGAAGTGCCCATGCTGCTGCTGCTGCTGGTGCGCGTGGGCACCGTCCCTGGGCCCTGTCGCCCTGACCGAGTCACAGGCTCGGGTTCCCGAGGAGACTGAGCCGGCCCAGGAACTGGCGGAGACGCGGCTGCCTTGCCACCATCCTAACTTCTTCTCGAGACGTTTACCCTTTAAAAGCGATAAAAAATATTAGAGACGCCAGGAAACCTCCGTAGGAAGCATGGAAGGCGCCTCGCTCGTCTCTCAGCCCTCGAAACCACGCGCCGTCTTCCCTTCCAGGCTACTGATCCCGTGGATTCTGCACCATCCCAGTCGCGGAGCCGTGGGAGGGGGTGCAGGGTGGTCTGCACGTTTCTAGTGGTTCCCTCCAGGGAACCACCGCACTTCCTGCCTTTTTCAGTATGAACTATTAGAAATATTGCCATTTGGTATTACCTAAAAAGTTGCCTCCAAATTTGTGAAACCAGAGTGTTTGTTTTATTGGCCCTTCTCCGCGGTGTGATTTTGAGAAGGCCCTGCCTCCTCTCCCTCCCGTCGAGCTGGCTGGGGACGTTAAAGATAGGGATCAGAAGAGGTCCCCGCACAAGTGGGTGTGCCTTCCAGATACGTCGTCGTTGGGGTTGTCAGTGAGATTGTCCTAAAGTGCGCCAGCACACTGGCCACAGCATGCGTGCAAGACAGGCAGCAGCGTGGACACTCTGCTCGGCCCAGTGCAGAGAACAGGACCGAGTGCTCCCCGTACGGGACACACCTTGCTCGTCACGGTGGATGTAAAAATAAGATTCCTCCGCCCAGCGACAGTCCCAAGTCCTGCAGAGAAAGCAGACGCCGATTGACTGACTGACCGTGCGTTCATCAGTGGCGCTCCTGGGATGATACCGCGCTGAGACCGCGCGGGAAGCCAAGCACAGTCCCTGCCCCATGGAGAGGGAGTGCGCAGTGTGGGCGGGGCGGGGAGGGGACTTACGCCCGGGATGGGCGATGCAAACCAGAGACGGGCTGGAAATGGGCTGCACCGTGGGCAGGGAGGGCTCCCCCAACCAAAAGCTGTGAGAAGCCCTGTTGGTTCCTGATCAGATGCTCACTAGTCCAGAGTGCCCCCCATGCCCCTTCCCAAGGAGGCCCGAGAGTCCGCCTGCAGCTCCCCGCAATGTGTGCTCAAAGGAGGTAGTGGTCGGTGCCACCTGTGCAGCGCCTCCTGCGTGGTTGGGGTCCTATGAACCAGGGCAAGGACCTTCCCTACAACCCGGGCGAGGTGGGAGTTACCGTCTCCCTTGGCCTCCCCCAGGTGCCAGGCCTGAGAAGACATTCTGTTCAGGCTGCCACAGCACACCCGTGTCCCCCTATGTGCAGGGGCACGGGCCCCACCCCGAGTTGGGGGAGTGGCTCCTCTTCAAGGGGCAGGACGAGGAGGAGCAGGCAGCGGACCCTGCAGTCGGCGGTGCCTGAGCTCGGAGTGGGGACCCGGGCCTGGTAGGGCGTCCTGAGAAGACTGGGGCTTGTGCACTTGAAGAAGGGACAGACACCTGAAGAGATATCGTGGGGACGAGGCCACCGCCCCTAGGGAAAATGCATCAGACACTGCTTTCAAAGTCTTTTTCTGAGCCCCTTTGACCGAGACAGGGAGAGTTAGCAGGTGAAAGTGAGCCGTCTGCTTCCCCTCTTGGGGGACGCGCCGTGGGCTCTGTCTGGGCTCGTTTGCAGCCACGACCGTGTCCTGTCCCCGTGGCTGTGTCCCTCGCACTCCGTGGCCTTGGTCCAGCCAGTCTCTCGGGACCCAGCCAGCAGGTTGTTGACAAATTAGAGGACATGTCAGCGTGCTTTCGGGTTTCGCCGGACAAACAGGAGCTCTGTTTGCTTTATGCAAACTGCAGGCTGGGCACCGGGTCACGGAGGTGGCCTGGAAGGTCCCAGTGAATGGGGCTGCACTGCTGAGACTCAGAGCTTGCATGTAAAACAAGCAGCTGGTACATTTCATTCATTTGATGCCACCAGGGGCCCGATGTTCCAGAACAGGTTAGCCTTTGTGTGAAATCACTTTAATGGGAAAATTTTCAAGGATCCGCCATTTTGCCAAAACATGAGTGCCCTGGGCAGAGTGACCTTCCCACAGGAGCCTGGAACCCAGGGACGTGTGGGTCCCGCACGAGACACGGGGATTCAACAGCAGGGACGTCTGCTCTTCAAGGGGCCCCGGCTTCCTTCCTTCCTCCCTCCCCTCCCTCCTTCCTCCCTCCCTCCCTCTTCTTATTTATTTATTATTCTGTTTTTCCCCAAAGTATGGTAGCTCAAAATATAGATTTTATTTTAAGTTTTACAAAATAAAACAAAAACTCCTTTTACGCTTAATAAAAAGGGACAGAAAAGCACCCAACCGGAAGTACAGAAGGGTCAGCAGGCCCCGTCCCCGCACCTCCAGTGTGGGCTCCGTGGGACAGGGTCCGGCGGTGCTGGCCTCCACCGTCCTTTCCCCCAGAGCCGGTACGTCGGGGTGTCCAGTGCTGGGGGAAGAGAGCCCTCCCGTGCCCTGGGGTGGCTGCCGGGGGGCGGGGCCGGCGAGGCAGGCGGCCCCACAGCAGACCGGTGTCACCGCAGTGAGCTCTGTGGGGACCCGCCTGCCCCCCAAGGTGGCTGCTCAGGCTGCGCCCAGGAAATTCCACGGTCCTTCCCCACTCCCGTTCCTACCAGTTACAGGCCTCTATGAAGCATGGGGTTAAATTTTTATCCTTTCTCCTAAGTTGTAAGGACCAGTTTCTAACTCTCACTGGAGTTCGGAATTTGTAGAGTGGACTTTTGTTCTTTGCAGAAAGGCCTTCGAGAGGAGGTAGCAGTAGCCCCATAGGCCCAGTCCTCAGGGACCTGGCCACAGCGTGTCGATGTGATTCCACACAGTGGCAGGCACATTGCTGGGGGAAGGACTCACACGTGGACATCAGGAAGAACCAGGGCACAGGGTTGGCAAAGACGCGCCTGCCACGCGCTCGCACGCGAGGCCGCTCTCTGCCACGAGCCTATGCCTGCTTAGGGCACGCCGCCGCACTGCTGTGTTGCCCTCCCTGCGTTTGAAAGCTCCGTAGTGAATCCCGTAGTGCCTTTCCCATGCATTCGAAAGTAAGAAAATGAAGGTTTGGTGCTTCCTCGCACATTTCTTTCTTTGTCTGACTTCCTGGCAGCCTTCATTTGTCACCTCTTATTTCCCTGACCCTTTATCTCAGTGTTATGTGCACAGAGCGGCCACCTGGGGACTGTGGGAAGCAGGCCTTGTGCTCTGAGGACCACAGCTGCTCTCCATTTTGGCCAGAGTCTCAGACATGTTGAGCAGTTCAGAACAAGTGTTTTAAGTGTCAAACATCATTCCTTGGGCAATATTTCATAAAGGACAAGTTGATATTGATGAAGGGAAGAGATTCTGTAGCTGTAGCCGTGGAGGATGCTGCGGGTGGCTCTTCAGCATCTGTGTGTCTTGCATACCTTGCCACAGAAGCTGGAGTCCAGAGCCCCCTCCCAGACTCTCTTGCAGCTACGGCATCACTAACCTGCGCTCACACAAAACGGCATCTGTACCGAGTCCCTGCAGAGGGCAACGGTGCAAGCTGCCTGAGCTGCTGGTGCAGCATGAGCTTCTGGGGCGTTTTCCACCTGTGGCCCAGGCCGTTTGCTTTCTGGCAGCTCAGTCTCCATTCTGCCCCTTTGGTCCTGCCAAGGGCTCTGCAGGCCATGGAACACCTGTGCGGCAGCCCTTCTGCGTGAGCTGCACTCCACTGGTTTCTGCCGCAGCCCCCACCTTCGTCCCTGCACAATCTTTCCTTCTTGCGATGCCTGGACGACATTCCTGCCCATGCCCTGTCAGCCCTAACCAGTTGGTGGCCGGTGAGCACTGCGGGGCCTCCTCCGCTGCGGTCATTGCTCCCTGTCCTTTTCTTCGTTTCCGCACCTCACACTGTTTCAAAGCCCTTCTCCGTTGTTTCCCTTCAGTCACACCTGTGTTTGGTCTCTGAGTGCCTCCCTCAGCCTGACCGCTCATCTCTCTCGAGTTGGATGTCTGTCCCAGTGACAACAACACTTCGCTCAGGTGTCTTTAGATTCCTCGTGTCTGAATGGTGTCGCCCCTGAAATTGGAGAGCTTTAGATCTAGAAGGGATCCAGGTCACGGTTGAAAGCCAGCCCCGGTCCGCAGGGGAAGGCATGTGGCCCGGGTGCCGCTGGCGCTCCCGAGTCATCCATCGTGGTGTTTGCTGGCCACCACCTTGACCTCTAACCTAACCTGTACCACCTGGCCCCGCCCTGTGTTCTCGCCCATTTCAGTTCTTTCCTGAGCGTCACCATTCGTGTGGCCACAAGGGTCCCCTCTGCCGGGTGAGCAGCCCCTGCCAGCAAAGCACATGCCCTGCTCTGGGGCAAGAGGCTACCGGCCGCGGACCCCAGTCCACCTCTGCTTGGCTGTGCCCTTCCCTCCCCGTTCTTTGTCTTTCACCTCAGAGTCAGGTCCCATCATGCATTGCCCCATCCCCGATCTGTGCCTTCCTCCTTCCCTTCAGGGGGCCTGTGAGCCCAGAGCCCCGGCTGTGGCGGGGGCATCCCCGTCCCAGCCCCTGGGCTCACCTGGGCCCCGCACAGCGGGGGCCCCCAGTGAGGGAGTGTGAGTGTGTGCGCACCCCTGCGGAGGTGCCTGGGTGAAACCCAAGTCCTGCTGATTGTCGGTCCCTCTCCTCCTGTGTCCGACATCTCGTTTGCCCTCTGGGTCGATAGTGTGAGTGACGCGCCACAGCCGGGACGGGGTGCTTGCCGTGGCTGCTGACAGGCTGGGGTTCCTTTGGAAAGGTGGCTGGGGGCGGGGGTGTGCAGATGGGGCCTGCTAAGCTCCTGGCGGTGTTTCTAAGGATCCGCGGAAGAGCCGGGAGAGAAGCAGTTTTGCGGGGCGTGCGGTCGTGGGGCGCACTCTGCAGCTGGCGCCCTCTTCAGACACGCAGTCTGCAGTCCGGATCTTCTTTTCAGGCCTATCCGTTGTCTTCCTTGCCACCGGCCACTCCTGTTGAGAGATAGGTGTGCACAGTAGGGGGACGGAGCTGTGTGTGTAATGCGCTTCGTGCACGTCGATGGCCGTGGGACCCACAGAGCGGGCGGCTGTCACGTTTGTTGCCTGGCCCCGGTGCTTCCTGCAGTGCGCACCGGCCCAGGGCGCCTTTTAAGTACGATGGTTAGTAGCTGGATTTATCTTTGGAAAAAAAGGGCTAATCTCACAGAACGGGCTTTTGAATAGATACTGACCCACTAAGAAATCTGCTCAGATTCAGACACTCAAGGGGAAGCACGGCCCTGGGAACACCCGCCATCATTGTCACCTTACTGTCATCGAGCCCAGGCTTGTATGGGTTCGTGCGTTAAGACCAATCACTAAGCACAAAGGACACAACACGGAAAGCTTGTTTCCAGAGGCAGCCCAACGAGGAGACAGGGAGAAAGCCCGAGGCTGCCCCCCCCGCCCCCGACCGGGGCTTAGGTGGGTTTTTGGGGTTGGAGGGCACAGGTGCGCAGAAGCGCTGGTGGGACAGGCTACAATCCCAGGACCTTGGAATGGGGGTTGTTCGTGGGTTCAGCACCGGCTCTTCCGGGACAGTGGCCCTGCGCCTCTGACCCGTTCTGGTATTCAGGCTCCGGCTCTGTCCTGGTCGTGTGTGTTTCGGCAGGGACTTCGGTTCTGGGTGCAGCTGGAGGTCAGAGTTCTCTCGTCTGCTCACGTTTCAGCTGCATAACGTACAGTTTTGGTCTACTGCCTCTGAAAAAACAATTCTGTGTCTTGTTAGAATCAGAACGGGACTCCTTGGAGCCGGTGCTGTGGCTGTAGTCCCACCTCTTCATGCTCACTGCGTTGGGGTTCAGGTTTGCTCAGGCCGACGGGGAGATAACAGAAGTATAAATGAAATGGGAGTTCACTCCCAGAAGGCGATCCAGAGTGCCCTGGGGCTGTTGGCTGCCCTGTAGCGCCACGGGTCTGGCCGGCAGCAGGGGTCTGGCTCTTCCTGTCGCTGCTTTGCCCGAGCTCACTGCTGGGTTCCGTGTCACCTTACAGGAAGGAAGAGGTCAGAACACCTCTTCCTTTTTTTTTATCTTTAAGGATGTTTCTTAAAAGTCACACTTAGTGCCTTCGCCGAGAGACTAGGGAATATTGATTGCCTGGGTGGCCCTGTGCCCACATAGAAGATGGGATTCTCTTATTCCGGAAGAACGTAACGGGACGGGCGCTGGGGCGAACGTGCATTCCGGCGTCCGCACCACTCTGGCCACTGCCCCGCTGCAGTCCTGCCACCGCCCCAAGAGGAGCACAGGTTTACTTTGGGGTGTCCTTCCATCCTTCTGAGCTGGTCCGAATGGGCACCGCAGTCCATGACCAGACATGCATCCGGTTTAGAGAGTGGCTTTCCCCTGTGAAAACCCCCTGGGCCCTGGGACGCGACTGGCTGCCCCAAGTTTGGTCCCAGCCCCAGGAGCGCAGCTGCGAGAACGCGGGAGGTTTGGGGTGAAGCTCTGCGTGGGGAGTGCCCACATGAGGGGACCTTCCTGTTATGTTTTCCTGATTTAGGTCCCCGTGACATTATTTATTGCCTGGAGACATTTGTATGACATTGCAAATTTGGGGAGATTACCTTAAGTCTTGGTCCGTCTACCTGTTTGCATTTCGGAGAGTTCTTGTGGACAGAGGGGCAAGGGGCTCGTGGGCCATTCCTCGATGCGGTGCATGCACGCCCAGCTCTCTTAGGTGAGGGGCCCGCGTGGCGCTAGCAGCTTGTCCCTGGGCTCCACGGACCGCCTTTCTTCCTGTGTCTGGCGGTGGGGTGGGCTCAGCTCGACCATCCCATCCTCAGCCAGTGCGGCCTCTTCCAGTTGGCTTGGCCCCCGAGTCCTTCCAACACGTCCTGTCCCTCACGCTCCAGGGCAGCTCCGCTGCTCTCCGGTGTGACAGGACAGTCCAGCTTCATCTTGCACATTTCCTGTCCCAGACCTGGAAAAAGCCATTTTCCCAACATGTTTTGGTCACCTTTAGTGAGAAATTTGCATTTCAAGACCACGGTCTTGGAGCCAGTGACAGTCATTCCTCCGGTGGCAGACGTCCTTTCTAGGCCCTTCCAGAGGGCGCAGCCGGCGCCTGGTCCACAATCGGCGTTCGTGTTTCTGTTCACAGTGGTGCCA
>PVJD01011625.1:0-44528 GCA_004026545.1 Mormoops blainvillei
GTTCTGGTCTAAATTTTTATATGTGTTTTAGCTTTATCAGAATATGATTAAAAATTTTCAGATTGTGAGTAGAAAAATTGAATAAAAACAGTTAAAAAAGTTTTCCATTGTGCATTGTTTTAACTTTTTTTAAAGTCAAACCAGCAACTTTGAATGTTACACAGCTCAGTCTCTGATACTGATGGATCAGCTCAACTGAGCTCTGAACTAGTTTAATGATGTCAGATAATAATGTATTCTAAAGAGAATTAACATCTGAAATGTAGTTGCACAATTATGGCATCAGTAGGAATGCATAATAGTTCAATCATTTATGCTTTATTTTTTTAGAGCTTAAATTTTCATGTCATTTGGATTGTATATGCATTCAATTTTCTTATATGACTTTCCTTCCCTTTTCCACAGTGCTGTGGGATCCTGGGAAATTTATGATTAGATGAGAGACTAAAATGCAGTTCTCCAAATCATACTTGTTTCTATTTTGTTTAATTTCACTTGGTATGTTTTGTTATTTTCAGAAAAGTTACTCTTAAAATATCTAAGTCAGGGTATTATTAGAGGAATTATATAGACTACTTTCTCTTGGATGTTGGTGAACCCCTGGATATTTTGGCTGCAAGTGACTTAAAACCCAACTTAAAAGTGACTTAAACAAATGCCTTTCTGCTTTGTGGTGAAGAGCCAGTTTTTTTTTTGTTTGATTTTAATTTATTGCAGCTATATTTGTAAAAGTACAATTAAAACATGGGTATATAAAATTGCTATGAAGTTCCTGAATGCCTGCCCTTAATATCTGTACTTATCTCATTATAGACTGACAATGTATACTTTGCAGACTGGCAGCAGTCCATGGACCATCCTTTGATTAGCACAGGCTTAAACCACACAGACATTTATTATTTCACTTAAGAAGTCAGGAGTCAGTGTTTCCAGGATGGGTTCAGCAACTCTGCAATTTACCCATCCTTCCCATTGTGGTTATAAATAGCTGTAGGAACTCCACGTATCCCTTTTCATATGAGACATGTGAAGCAGGAAGGAGAAGATACAGACTTCTTCTTTTGCTTTGTCTTCTAATAAGGGAATACAACTTTTCTCAGTAACTCCTCTGCCACCTTCAGAAACTTCCCTTCACATTTCAGCATCCAGAACTGAGTCTCATAGCCACAGCCACATCAGTTGTTGGCACAGAGGAACAATGGATGCCATACTGGTTTAGGCCAATCTTGATTTCTACCCTGGTGTTATGTCTGGGATCACCAGAGGAAAATGGGGAGTTTGTGAGTGAAGAGGAATGAAGAATGGTTGGCCATGTTACCCGTAGTATTTGCCGCACTAAGAAGAGAGGTCAGACTGAGAGTCTCAAGCACTGAATTTAATAACTTTTCTTGTGTTACTAAATAGTTGTGCCTAAATAGCTAAGAAAGGCAGAGGAAGGTGAGAAGAAAATAATAAATGCCTTTGAGACTCACTGTCTTTGACATTGGACTGTGGGCCTCCCTTGTTCAGTCTAGTATTTGCTGTTGGGCATTGCTGCTGTATAAAACTTGCCCACTGGCTAGAGTGTATTTGATTTGAACCATGTCAGTAACCAACCAGACTTGAGAAAATAGAAGATGCATTCTTATTTGTTGATAAAGTGTTTATTGTATAATATATATTTTTATTTTATTCAAATGTATGTTTCATTTTTAGAAGCTACAAAGTACGTATTTTAAACAGGAATTCATTTTTTGTGTGATTACTTTTGTTGTTGTGTTTGAAAAGTGAAATGATTTGATATGTTAAGGCATGTTCCATCCATCATCTTTAGGATACTTCTTATAATACTTAATTTCAACAACTAAGACGTGTAGTTTGTTATATTACTGCTTGCATTTAGCACTTAATCTTAGTTTTAGATAGGATGAAAACAAGAATTAGAAAAAAAAATGTAGCTTCTACATATAACTAACTGCTCATAATAGCAAGAATCATTTTAGTTCCTTCTGTATTCATATCCCAGCTGACAACACATACAAGCATTGCTTTATTGGCATAAGTTTGTAATAAATAACTTTGAATGAGAACTTTACACATGTGCATTTATAAACCCTTTCCCACTTAACAGTAGTTTAATGATTATGTATTTATGCTTTTTGGTTTTAAAATAAACAGCACCTCAGTTTAAATCCCCAGTAGTGCTTACTTTTACTAAACTTAAGATATTTAGACAAGTATTAAGACCTTATTGCAGCTCTCTGGAATTTTGAGTCTTCATAGAAAAGGAGTGCAGGTTGAATGGAAGACCATTAGCTTGAGAGCCAGAGCTCATTGGCTCTCCTTCTGACTTTGCTATTGACTCCCTGTATGGTATGAAGAAGACACAGTTGCCATACCTACTCTGTCATTTTATCTCATTGGGTTGTTGTGTGGAATGAATTAAACTATGAATACTCTTAAAAGATTTCACAAATGTAGTTGACATTATTATTTTTGTTAATAGTAAGTTTTATGGAGTAATTCAATAGTGAAAGATACCCAGAACACCAGAGAAATATGGTTAAACTAACACCATCAGATTAGTTTAATTTTTGCTAATTCACCAAAGCAACATTGTTTTATCAGTTTACTTCATTCTGAAATAAGCACAGTCTGGTATTCAAAAGTTCTTGATAATCTGAGAATTTGGGCATCAACAGATAGAATAGAAGTTATTTTAAATTCATTTTTATTTTGAAATAGTTTGAGCTCTCTTGATCATTCCTCCCAGCTTAATATCTTAAAAATAAGCCCAGGAATGACTTCAGCCAAATTGCAGAGCAGGTAACTCCAAACACTCATCCCTACACAGAAACATAGGAAAAAACAAGCAGAAACAGTCAAAATGAACTTTGCTAGAACTCTGGAAAAACAGTCAAAAGGTTATAGCAACCAAGCAAATTTCATCACCACAAATAAAAACCGTGTCTGTTTTAGCAATCACACTCTTACCAACCAGCCTTCTGCATTATCCCCAGCTGCCGTCGACTTCTAATCTGCTTACTGTCTATAGATTTTCCTCTCTCTCATGGACATTTCATAGAAGTGGAGTCTCATAATATATGGTTTTTTGTGACTGGTTTCTTTCACTTAGTATTCTGCTCACAAGGTTCACCTATGTTGTTGCATACATACATTAATGCTTATTTCCTTTTTATGGACAAATATTCTATTGTGTGGATATAGTATATTTTGTTTATCCAATCCACCAGTTGATGGGAATTTCTGTTTTCACATTTCCATATATTAGTGCACTAAAATATATTAAGCAAAACTGATAGAAAGAAAGGGAGAAATAGATGCTTCAACCATAATAGTTGAAAACTTCAAAACCTAACTTTCAATAATGTATACAACAGCTGGGAAGAAGATAAACAAAGAAGTAGAATACTGGAACACTATAAACCAAGTAGAGCTAACAGACAACTATAAAATATTTCTTCTAACAACAGAATATACATTTTTCTCAAGTGCACATGAGACATTTCTAAGATAGACCATAATGCCAGGTGGTCAAAGAAACCCTGGTACATTAAAAATAATAGAACCACAGTACCTCTGAATGTCATATTGAATGTAAATTATAATTGAAAAATTTAAAAAGGAATGGCAATAATACAACTTATGTTCTCCTACCACATAAAATGCCATCAGAAATGAATAGCAGGAAGACATTTGGAAAACTTACCAACATGTAGAAATTAAACAACACATTCCCAAATAACTGGTGGGTCAAAGAAGAAATCAAAAGGGAAATCAGAAAATGCTTTGAGATGAATGAAAGTGAAGATACTAAACACCAAAATGTATGAAACACAGCTTTCATAGTGCTCACAGGTGAATTTATAGCTGTAAACCAACACCTATGCTAAGAAAGGAGTAAGAGACAGTGGGGAAAAAAGGGCAAACTAAACCTAAAGCAACCAGAAAGAAGGAAATAATAAGGACTGGAACAGAAATTACTGAAATAGATGATGGAAAAAACAATAGAAGAAACTAATGAACCAAAAGCAAGTTTGCTGAAAATATCAACAAAATTGACAAACTTTTATCTAAAGAATTATTAACAAATTTCCACAAACTCTTAAAAAAAAGAAGGGAGCACTTTGCAACTCATTTTAGTGAAGCTGATATTACCCTGATACCAAAACCAGACAAAGATACCACAAGAAAATCACATACTAGTATCTCTTTTGACTATGGATGTAAAAGTCTTCAACTAAATATTGGTAAGCTATAAAAAGAATTATACACTACAGCCAAGTGGGATTATCTCAGGAGTGTAATATTGATTTAATGTCTGGAATTAATTAATGTAGTATATCAATAGACTAAAACTCAAAAATCACATGATCATCTCAATATACTTGGAAAAAACATTTGATAAAATTTAACAACCTTTCATGATAAAAATAATCAACAAACTAGGAATAGAAGGGAACTTCTTCAACGCTATAAAAGGCATTTAGGTATAGCTTTTTATTGTGTTATTTTAGTGGTTACTTTTATCTTTGTATGTGACATCTGTCTTAAAGTGATATACAATATCTTCATGTATGATAGAAGGACCTTCTGTTTTTCATTTTTTTTTGAGATTTTTAATTTTTGTTCATTTTTAGAGAGAGGAGAAGGGAGGGAGAAAAAGGAGAGAAACATCAATGTGAGAGAGTCAAATAGGTTGATTGCCTGTCCTACGTGCCCCAGGGACTGAACCCGGCAGCCCAGGCATGTTCCCTGACGGGAAATTGAACCATGTGAGCTTTCATTTTGTGGAACAACGTCCAGCCGAGCCACACTGGTCAGGGCTGTTTTTCACTTCTTGAACTTTGTCATTATCGTCTTGTATTTTTACTTCTCCATGTGTTATAAAACCCATACTACATTGTTTTTTTTTTAAGAGATATGAATAATTAGTCATTATTTCCATGTACTTATTTCTTTGTGTAGGTCATTTCTATTTGATGTCGTTTTCCTACTTTTTTTTTGTGGTACAGGTCTACTGGTGTGGAATTCCTTCAGCTTCTATATGGTCTGAAAAGATCTATTTCCTCTTCATTTTTGAAATGTATTTTTGCTGAGTATAGAATTGTAGGTTGACAGTGTTTTCTTTCTGTACTCTAAAGATACTACTGTCTTGCCTTTTAGCTTGCATTGTTTTCAGTGAGAAATCTGTTGTCATCCTTATCTTCTTTTCCCACATGTCTGTTTTTTTTGTGGCTGCTTTTAAGATTTTATGTTTATCACTACTTTGCCTTTTTTTTTTTTTATCCTCACCCGAGGACATGCTCATTGATCTTAAAGGGAGAGGCAGAGAAATATCAATTGGTTACCTCTCATATGCGCCCTGACTGGGGACCAAACTCACAACCTAGGTATGTGCCCTGACTAGGAATTGAACCCATGACCTTTCAGTCTGTGGAATGACACTTCAACCAACTGTGCCATATGGGCCAGGGCAATCACTGATTTTAAGTAATTTTATTATGCTATATCTTGGTGCAGTTTTCTTTATATTTGTTGAGCTTTTTGCATCACTGGGCTTCTAGTTTTAATAAAAATTTTAAATGTTTCAGTTATTATTTCTCCAAATATATTTTGTTTTTCTCTTACTCTTTCATAAACTACACTTACACATATATTAAGTCTTTTGAAGTTTTCTCACTGATACCTTTTTTCTTCAGTGTTTTCCTCTTTTCTTGTGAATATTTATTATTGCTAGGTCTTCCAGTTTGTTTATCTTTTTTCTGCAATGTCTCCTCTGAGGCTGTGTCCCCAGTGTATTTTCCATCTCAGACAATGCAGTTTTCATTTCTAGGAGTTCAACTTCATTCTTCTTTATATCTTCCAAATCTTTACTTAACTTTTTGAAAATATAGACTACAGTTGAAATAAGTGTTTTAATGTCCTTGGTTAGTGATTCTGTCATCTGCAACAATTCTGGGTCATTCCCATCCCTATCCCCCAGGTCGGTTTTAATTTGATTTTTTTTTTTTTTGGACTTTGAGTTGTATTTTCTAGTTTCTGTACAAGCTAAAAATTGTGAATTTTAGCTTGTTGGGTGATGGATATTTTCATATTATAAATTTTGAGCTTTATTTTAAATGCATTTAGTTTCTTGGAAAGAGTTTGAACATTTCATGGCTTTTAAGCTTATTTTTAAGTCTACATCTGATTGTTGTTTAATCTAGGGTTCATTTACCCCACTACTGAGGCAAAACCTTTCTGAGCACCCTACCTAGTGCCTGTGAATTATGAAGTTTTTTCATCTCGACTCATGGGACCAAGCACTATTCTAGGCCCTGGGGATCTATGTCTCTTGTCCTCTCTATTCCTTTCTGGTGGTTCTTTTCTCTTCTTCACACATACACATTGATAAGTAGTCAGCTAAATATTCAAAGAAGATCTTCTGCCAATCTCCAGAGTTCTCTGCCTGTGCAGCTCTCTCCTGTCCTGTAACTGCCCTGAAGACTCTAGCCTCCTTGGCCCTCTTAAGATTTTCATGCCCTGTGCACTTTCTTCTTTCAGTAAAATGGGGAAACCAGAAACTCACTCTGTTTACTGTCTCCCAGGGATCAGTATCTTGAGATGCGTTGTTTCATGTTTTGTTTACTTTTGTTGTTTGAGGTGGGAGGGTAAATCTGGTTCTTATTATTCTGTCTTGGTCAAAGTGGAACATCTTCATCTTGTGTGTGTGTGCATGCGCATGTGAGTGTCTGTGTGAAATTAAATATATACCACTGATGTGTACATCTCATTGAACTACCACAAAAGAATTCTTGTGTAACCACTGCCCAGAACACAAAATAGAACATTTGTCTGCATGCCGGAAGTCCAGTTCGTATTCTCTCTCAAGTCTGATTTCTTTTGATCAGTATTAGAGGATATATCCACGTTATGGGATGTAGCATTATTTTATTCATTTTCATTCTATGTACTGTTCCATTCTAGGAATGTACCAGTATACTTACCCATTCTACTATTGATCAATATTTGAGTTGTTTACTACTAACATTCATGTAAATATCTTGGAATGTACCTGAGCATGTGTTTTTTTGGGTATGTAACTAGGAATGACAAACCATAGGTTTCTGTATTGTTTATTTTAATAGATTATGACAAACTATTTTCCAAAATTGTCCATGTGGGTTCTGGTTGTTTCATATTCTTGCCAATACTTGGTATTGATTCTGGTGATAGTGACAGTTACCGTACTGTGGTTTTAATTTACATTTCCCTGATGACTGCATTTTTTTCATATATTATTAAAAGATTTTATTTATTTTATTTTACTTTTTTAGAGAGAATAGAAGGGAGGGAGAAAGAGAGGGAGAGAAACATCAGTGTGTGGTTGCCTCTTGCGTGCCCTGTACTGGGGACCTGGCTGGCAACCCAGGCATGTACCCTGATGGGAATTGAACCAGCGACCCTTTGGTTCGCAGGCTGGCACTCAATCCACTGAGCCCCACTAGTTGGAGCTTTTTCATATGTTTAAAACATTCCCTGTGCCCTAGCTGGCGTGGTTCAGTTGGTTGGGCGTCATCCATCAAACCAAAAGGTTGCTGGTTTCCTGGTCAGGGCACCTGCCTGGGTTGTAAGTTTTGTGCTCTACTCCGCTGGGGTGCCTGAAGAAGGCAGAAGGCAATCAATTGATGTTTCTCTCTCACACAGATGTTTCTTGCCCTTTCTCCTTCCCTTCCCCTCTCTAAAATTAAAAAAAAACAAAATCCCTTGTGAAGTGTTTCAGGCCCTTGACCGCTTTTCTTTTGGTTTATTGTCTTTTTTTCTCATTATTTTGTAGTTCTTAAACATTCTAGATATTAGCACTAAATTATGTGTGCTGCAGATAGTTTCTCTTAATCTTTGGTTTGCTTTTTTTACTTTGTTATATCTTGCAGTGAAGAAATAGTCTTAATTTTAATATATTCCAGTGTAGTAATTCTTTATGATTAGTGCTTTAGTGTTTTGACTAAGAAACCTTTATTTAAAGCATATGAAGACATTTGTCTTATTATTTAGGGGCTATGTTGTTTTGACTTTCACAGTTAGATCTGTAATCCACCTGGAATTAATTTCTGTGCGTGAAGTGAGATGTGTAGGGGTCAAGGTTCATTTTATTTCATTTAGATGTTTAAAGAGCCAACACCATTTATTTATTGAAAGAAACCTTTTTAACCTATTGTTCTGCAGTAATACCTTCCTTATTAATCAAATGTCTGTGCATGTAGTCTGGTTCTGGGTTCTTTAATATATTAGTTTTCTTGTTCTAGTACCAACCTGTTTAGTTATTGTAGTTTTATAGTTGACAGAGAGTTTTAATATGTTATAGAGCGTGCCTTCTAGTTTTTTTTTTTCTTTTTCAAGATTGCTTTGGCTGTTTTTGATCATTTGCATTTTCATATAGATTTTAGAATCAACTTGTCTTATTATTATTATTATTATTTTTTTTTACAAAAAATGATTGGAATTTTGATTGGAATTGCATTGATTATTTTAGATGGGAAGAACTGTCTTCCTTATTGAATCTTTCAGCCATGATCATGGTATCTTATATTTATATAGGTTTTCTTGAATTTTTATCAATTATATGTTACAGTTTTCAGAATAGAGGTCTTGCAGATATTTCATAGATTTAAATTAGGTGTTTGGTTTTTTTTGGTGCTGTGTAAATGGGATGTGTGTATGTGTATTTTAACTTTTGTTATTTTATTTTGTGTTTTAAGTCAACTGTATTTTTAGAGAAGTTTTAGGTTTACAGCAAAATTTAGCAGAAGATATTGAGATTGCCATGTACTCCCACCTTTCTACACTGTTGATATCCTGCGTCAGAGTGGTATTTTTGTTAACAATCAATGAACCTACATTGACACATCATTCTCATTCAGAAGTTTATATAATTTATGTTAGTGTTCACTTTTATATACATTATAGTATTATGCAGAATGGTTTCATTTTTCTAAAAAATCCTCTGTGCTGCATCTGTTCATTCCTCTCTCTCTCCTAACTTCCGACAATCACTGATCCTTTTACCATCTCCACAGTTTTGCCTTTTCAAGAATGTCATATAGTTAGAGTTGTATAGTATGGAGCCTTAGATCGGCTTCTTTCACTTAGTAATGTGCACTTAAGGTTTTTCTATGTATTTTCATGGCTGGATAGTGCATTTCCTTTTGGCACTGAATATTATTCCATTGTCTGGATGTACCTCACAGTTTGTTTATTCATTCACCTATTGAAATACATGGTGGTTGCTTCTGTATTTTGACAATTAGGAATAAAACTGCTGTAAACATTGGTGTACGGGTTTTTGTGTGGATATAATTTTTTAATTTTGGATAAATACCAAGGAGCATGATTGCTGGATTGTATGGTAAGTGTATTTTTAGTTTTATAAAAAATTGCCGAACTGTATTCCAAAGAGGCTATACCATTTTGCATTCCCACCAGCAATGAATATGTTTATTGCTCCGGATCCCTGCCAGCATTTGGTGTTGTCAGTGTTTTGATATTTAGCCATTCTTTTTTTATTTATTTAATAATTTTTCATTGTATTTTTTATTACCATTTAGTCCCCTTATACCCACTTCCCCCTGGAACCACCACACTACAATCACAACAGTCCATGTCCATGAGTCCTTTTTTCATTTTGCTCAGTCCCTCCACCTCCCTACGCTCCCCGCCTTAGCTGTCATCCTGTTGTATATGAGCCTGTCTCTGTTTTGCTTGTTAGTTGTTTGTTCATTAGATTCCACATACGAGTGAAATCATATGGTATTTGTCTTTCTCTGACTGGCTTATTTCACTTAGTGTAATGTTCTCCAGGTCCATTCATACTATTGCAAAAGCTAAAACTTTCTTCTTTTTTACAGTTGAGTAGTATCTGATTTTTAGCCATTCTAATAGATGTGTTTGGTATTTCATTGTCACTTTAATTTGCAATTCTTTAATGACATGATTTCAAGTTCTTTGCATATTTTGGATGATGTTTCTTTGTGAGATAGGTCTTTTGCAGATAATTCTACCTAGTCTGTGTCCAGTTTTATCGTTGATACTTCCACTTTTTATTATGGAAAAGTGTCAACAAAATTAGAATGTTGTTATAAATCGCCCTGTATCCATGAGGTAATTCCAGCAGTTATCAGCTTATGTTCAACTTGTTTAATTTATACTCCTTGAATAATTTTCAACAAATCCTAGTCATTATATAATTTCATCTAATAGAAATTTAAAATGTATTTTAAAAGCTCAGTTTTTTAAAAAGGACAGTTTTTTTTCTCCCTCTATGTATAACATTAACACCATTATAATACAAATAATAATTCGGCTTGCCAAAAAGTCCATGTGGTTTTTTCTGTTAAATAAAAGACACATTTCTCATTTTCACCTTAACTTTATTGATTTGGATGATTTGAATATGCTGGCTATCTCTTACTATTAGCTTCTAGTGGATAGAGGCCAAGGTAGCTGCTGTACATCTTCCAGTACATAAGACAACACCACAGCATGGAATTACTTGGCCACAATGTCAGTAGAAACTTTGCAAACCACTTTTGACTTTTGACATGTTTGATCAGTCCCAGCACCTTGTCCACACACTGCATGAATCTTTTTTCATGTTTCACTTACATTTTTACCTTTCTTGAAATAATAAAACGTAATATGTTGAAAATGTTCCTTATCTTCAAATGTTCCTTCATCTTTAATATTAAAATGGCTGCACAAAAATTCACCAGTTTTGATTAAGTTTTCTTTAAATGCAACTGGTACAACAGCTGTCACAATATGATTTAACAAAATTGTTTTGAATGAAATTAAAGACAACTAAGCGCTACTAGAACCATCCTACGAAAAAAACAAAATGAACTTTTTGGCCAGCCCAGTACCTTACTATAGTGCCTTAACCTAGTGCCTTGAGTAATTCCTTAATGTCACGAAAGACATTTAATGCTGTTGTGCAGAAATACAGTGGAGTTTTGTATATTGACTTTGTATCAAGCACCCTATTGGGACTTTAGATTTTCTACTTACATAGTCATGTACCCTGAGTTGGTTTAACTTATGTCTTTTAAATTCTTGTACCTTTTACTTCTCTTTTTACTGCATTAGCTGGACTGCCTAGTATATCATTGAAATAGATGTATGAATGTCGTGATAACAGTTATACTTTTTTGTTTGTTCTGAAACAGAAAGCTTTCATCTTTTCACCATTAAGTTTGATGTTCCCTGTGGTTGGATATACACACCCACACATGTATACACACACATACACACGTGTATATATGTATACACACACACATATGATGTCTGTCTGGAAAAAGTCCATCCATTATTAATATAACAAGTGGTTTGCGTGACATTGATGTAACCTGGCAGCCAAAGAGAGTGGACTGGAATGCACATGCATGAACAGTGAGCACTTCACTCTACTAGTCAGTGGGGTAGTAGATGCCGTTGTGTGACCATGTATACTGTATACTGTGTGGCTGTTGTTATTCAAAATGACTGAGTGAGAAGAGCAATGAATCTGCATCAGATTTTGAGTTAAGCTTGAACATTCTTCCATGGAAACTATTTGGATGATTCATAAGGCTGCAGCTAGTGGGCAGCTGGTGATTGGCAGCTTTGTTATGACAGTGTCCCCACTTGTGCATTATGTCTCGTGCAGAGTTTTTTTTGTGAAACACCAAATCACCCAGATGACTCAGTATCTCTACAGCCTCAATTTGGCAGCCTGTGACTTCTGGCTTTTCCCCAAACTAAAATCATCTTTGAAAGGGAAGAGATTTCAGACCGTTGATGAGATTCAGGAATGTATGATGGGGCATCTCTTAGCGATTGGGAGAGCTGCGTGAGGTCCCAGGGTGTCTACTTTGAAGGGGACTGAGGTGTCATTGTCCTCTGTACAGTGTTTCTTGTATCTTGTATCTTTAATAAATGTCTCTATTTTTCATATTATGTAGCTGGATACTTTCTGGGCAGACGTGTGTATTTGCAGTACCCTTATTCTGGTTAAGGAAGTTCCCATCTGTTCTTAAATGAATTTTTAAAAATCATGGATGAATGTTATTATCCGATTCTTTTTTCTTCACTTGTTGGAATGTTCATATCTTTTTTTATTTTGTTAATATGGTATATTACATTGATGTTTGAGTGTTAAACCAACCTTAGATTTCCAAAATATAGCCCCTTCTGTATTTTTTTATTGTTCACTTTGGTTTACTCAGTTCTCTTTACGTTCTTTTTTTTCTATGTTCATGAATAAGGCTGGCCTGCTAGTAAAGCCATCTGAGCCTGAAGTTTTCTTTATTGGTTGAACTTTAAATTATGGATTTGTGTTCTTTATTAGTTACAGCATTGATTATATTTTTTTATTCATTTATTTGGTAATTTTTTCCCCTATAAATTTGTCTACATGTTAAATTTAGTGCCATAATATTGTTCTTAATACTCATATAGCCTCTGAAAATTTAGGTATGATTTACATATTGTAAGTTATAAGATGTTTGATTTGATGAATTTTCACAAATCTATTTTTATATC
Source organism: Mormoops blainvillei (assembly GCA_004026545.1). Lineage (NCBI taxonomy): Eukaryota > Metazoa > Chordata > Mammalia > Chiroptera > Mormoopidae > Mormoops > Mormoops blainvillei. The sequence goes on from PVJD01011625.1 coordinate 12,559, forward strand.
TGTGTCTGTATACCATTGAAATCACCAGCTGGATCAAAATAGTGAACATTTTTAGCATCCTTGTAAGTTCTTCCTTGTCCTCTCCTAGTCAATAGTAGGTAACCACTATTTTGATTTTTATCACTACAGATTTAATTTTACCTGTTTAAAACATATAACTAGAACCATAAGTTCTTCTTTGTGTCTGGTTTATTTTCCTAAGTATTATGGCATCTTTGTTGTTGCTTGTGATAATAGTTCTCATTTATTGTGTGGGTATAGAACAATTTCTATATTGTTTATTCTGAGAGTGCAAATTTGGGCTATTTTCAATTGTTGTTTGGAATTATACTGCTGTGAACATTGTTTTACTTATCTCTTGGTAGAAACACAATCTCCTTTCTTTTGGGCATATATATATATATATATATAGGAGGGAATTGGTGAGTCATGTGTAATTTGTGCTTAGCATTTTCCATGGTGGCTATGCCAGTTTACTCTTCCAGCAACAACGTATTAGAATTCCAGTGTTCCACACTTTTGCCAACATTTAGGTATTTGCAGTCTTTAATTTTAGCCATTTTGTTGTGCATATATTGGTATTATATTGTGATTTTAATTTGCATTTTTTCTTGTCTAATAGTGTTGAGCAGTTCCATTTGCATATTAACCACATAGATACCCATATTTTAAAAGTGCGTGTTCAAGTGTTTTGTCTAGCTTAAATTTGGATATCAGTTCCTTTATATATTTTAAACACACACTTTACATATATATGTATTGAAGATATCTTCTCCCAATCTATGGTTTACTTTTCCGTTCTTTTAGTTATCTCTTGATGAACAGACATTTTAAATTTTAATGAAGCAGAGTTTATCAGTGCTTTATGTGATCAGTGCTTTGCGTATTTAGGAAATCTTCTTTTCCAGTGTTATAAAGACATTCATTTCTGTATCCTTATTGTTTCACATTTCACATTTAAAGTGTATACATTTGTGGTAAAGGTCAAAGCTCATTTTTTCCATATGGGTATCAAGTTGACCCAACACTGTTTATTGAAAAGATTATTTACCCCCATTGATTTGCTGTGGTGTCTTTTTGTCTTAAATCAGATGACAAAATATGTGTGGGCCTCTTTCTGGATTCTTAAATCTGTTCCATTGCTTTGTCTGTCTCTGCACTAATGACAAACTGCCTTTATTGCTGTAACTTTTTAATGAACCTTGATATTTGGTAGTGTAGGTCCCCCACTTTAAGATTGTTGTAGTTATTTTGTATTCTTTGGAATTCCACATAAATTTTAGAATCAGCCAGTTATTTGCAATAGAAAAGAAATTGCTGGGGTTTTGATTGAAATTCTTTTGAATCTGTAGATCAGCTTGGGGAGAACTGTCATTTTGTCATTCAACCTTCTAGTGTGAGCACAGTGTATATAACTCTATTTACATGTCTTTAATTTCTCTTAGTAATGTTTAATAATTTTCAGAGTAGCTGGCCTGTACCTCTTTTAGATTTATTTTTTGGTAGTGATTTTTTTGGGTGCTAAGGTAAATATTACTGATTTAAATTTTATTATTTACTTTTTTGTTGCTTCAGATGTAGAAATAAAATTTTTATATATTGACTTCATAGCTTGACAAATTCATGTGCTAATTTTGATATTTCTAGATTCCTTTGCATGTTTTTTATCCATTTATGTCATATATAAATAATGACAGATTTACCTCATTTCTAATCTTTATGATTTTATTTTATCCTCACCTGAGGATATGTTTGTTGATTTTAGAGGGAGTGGGGAGAGAGAGAGAGAGAGAGGAGAGAGAGAGAAACATCCACTGGTTGCTTCCCATACATGTCCTGACTATATGGGCCCTGACCGGGAACCAAACACACAGCCTTATGGTGTACAGGACGATGTTTCAACCAACTGAATCACCTGGCCAGGGTTAATTTTTAAGCTTTTTATTTAGCTTTTCTTGCTTAATTGTACTGGCTAGGATCTCCAGTATTGAGTAGATGTGGTGACAGTGTACATCCTTGCCTTTTTCCTCACATCAGGGGGAAGGCACCATTAAGTGTGTGTGATACTAGCTTGCTATTGTCATTCTTTTTTTTTGTTTTTTTTCTTTTCCAATTTTTATTTTTTTTAAATGTTCTGTTATAGTTGTCCTATTGTCATTCTTTAAGTTTAGCTATTATGATGAGTGGTAGTTCACTGACTTTCTTTGTGCTGTGTGTTTGTGTGTGTTGTGATTTTTTTCCTGTGGTGACATCAATACCTTCATGATCCAAAAATATTCATCTGTTTAATTTAGAATATATTAGATTTCAGTTACATATATAAATTAATACTTGAAATAAGCACCACTTAAATGAGATTGATCTAATTTTAATCCTTATGCCTAATACATACCAGAAATACCCATTATTTTTACATATTTTAAGTAAAATTGCTTTATAATTTTACTTTGTAGTTCCCTCTATTTTTTGAAAAAATAATATTCACATGGTAAAAATTCAAACACTTCCAAATGATGTACAGTGAAAAGTGAATCTTTTTACCCCAGTTCATAGTTACTTTACCCTTTGGCAACCATCAACCAGGTATTTTTGGGTGGTGGGTACATTGGGCTTAAAAATTATACATTTAAACAGTATACATTTGGATATGTATTATACATAATGTTCAGCTTCCTGTGATATGTCTTACAGATTGGTCCATATCAGCACGTATAGAATTATATCATTCTTTTGGAAAGCTTCATATTGTACTCAGTAGATACAGCATACTTTAATTAGCCTTTTTTTTAGTGGACATTCAGGGTTTTGTCAGTCTTGTTTTAACTGTTATTTATTTAGTCATTTAACTCTTTGAAACAGTGTTGGAGAAAGCCTTGTACTACCTATCTTTCTTCATGTGTGAAGATTTCTTCCCATACTTATTTTTAATGTTTTTATTTATAATGTATTTATACTTTATTTTTGGGTGGGGGACATAGCAAACTACCTTTTGATTGCTCCTGAAATTGCAAATTGCCATTTAAAATTTTCCTCCCTTAGGTAGACTTGCAGAAGGCATTTTATTTTCAGGGAAATCTCAGGAGAAAATAATGTTACAGGTGGTTTTTAAATATGCTTCCTTTTATGTAGAAAGTGTAAAATTTATAATCTCACACAGTGGGCAATATTGAATATTAGCAATTTTAGTTACTTTAAACTGATTTGTAGTGTACTCTTTCTATAGCTTTTTTCCTTTTTGGAAAACCTTGGTGTTTTGTAAAGAATAGATAGCTTACTTATTACTAGTATTTGTAATGGAAGGTTATGAACTCATTCAGCAAATTCTTATTAAAGGTCCATTAACTTCTACAGTGTTCCATGCTTCAGGGATATAGCAATGAACAGAGCTCTTCATGGGGCTTTTATTTTTGTTGCTTGTAGGAATAGGCAAAGATTAAAGTAATCACATATATAATAATAAGTAATAAATATATAATGATAAGCCCATTGTTGATCAGTGCTAGAGAGGAAAATAAAATGTGTAGGTAGGCTAGGGAGAGCTGAGCTTTGTAGGATAAAGGGATGTATATATATATATATATTTTTTTTTAAATATTTTATTTATTAGAGAGAGAGGACGGGAAGGAGCAAGAGAGGGAGAGAAACACCAGTGTGTGAGAGATACTGGAGACCTGGCCCACAACCCAGGCTTGTGCCTTACTGGGAATCGAACTAATTTGGTTCTCAGTCTGGCACTCAGTCCACTGAACCACACCAGCCAGGGCAAGGGGATGTATTCTTAAAATAAGGTGTGCCTCTAGGAAGGATCTACAAGAAACCTGGCAATAGTGGTTTCTTCTATTAGGGGGAACTGGGTGTCTGTCACACAGGGGTAAGAATGAGATATACTTTCACTAATACTCTATATTAATGCCTTGTGAATTTTCTGTCATGTGACACATTTATTTATAAGAATATATTTGATTGTTAGAGGCTACTATGGTGTTAGAGGTGAGGGTGGGCAGGGAGCTAGCTACCCTGCTTTCCGCAGATCATTCTGATCCTCTTGCTGAGGACAGGGTCTTTTATTTTTCTACAAATACCATATTAAGGAGGACTTCCTGAGGGAGTAAGGGAGTTTTGAGTGGCAAATGTGTTAAAGGAAATGAAAGCTATTATCAGATTTGGTGAAAGCCCTTTGGTGTGTTTTAAATCATTGACAAGGCTATGTTTATCTTTTTAACATAGAAATGAAACCATCGATAACTACCTTCCAGTGTGCTTCAGTTAAGACTTTTAGAGAAGCTTCAGTACTTCGATTAAAAGCAGTGAGGTTGGCCCTGACTTGTGTGGCTGGCTCAGTTGGCTGAGCATGTCCCCACAAAGCGAAAAGGTTGCTGATTAGTTCTTGGTCAGGGTACAAGCCTGGGTTGTGGGCTGGTCCCCAGTTGGGGCACCTTCGAGAGGCAGCCAATCGATGCTTCTCTCACATATCGATATTTCTGTCCTTCTCTTTCTTCCTCCCTTCCCCTCTCTCCAAAAATAAATAAATAAAATCTTTAAAAAAGCAGTGGTGCTGTGTGAGGGTGTGATGGTCAGCACCATATGCTGGGTTGCTGTCTCTCTGTTACTACATTGTAACTGCCATTGCAGGCTGACTTGAAGTTTCTCTTACAGAAGTCAAAGGGGTCTGCAGGTCCTGTGTTAACTACTGGAGGGGACCATCTAATTGGATCCTTTAACAAAATTGTAACTTAATTTCTTACATTGATTTTTGATTCTATACATCAAACCAATTAATTTGTAAAAGTGATGCTATTAGGGTTAATCTTGAGTATTTTCTTGTTTTGTCCCTGATGAATCTAACTTTTTTTGACTTTTCGTAGTTGTAAATTTGGCAAGTATGGTCATTGACTGCCGGAGGTAAAACTGGGATTAATTTTGAATCTGAATAAGAAATATGTTATAAAAAGAATACAACATCAATAAAATTATAAAACAAACTTTTTCTATATCATTTAATGTTTGTTAGACCCTTCTAGTCCTTGTTTGGTGCATACCTGTCCATATTTCTAATGGCTATAATCATGAATTGGATCCCATTTACTTAACGTTTTACAAACATTATTTAGTGTTTTTCCTTGTCTGGAAGTCGTTTCATAGATGTTTTAAAATATTAATTTCAGAGATTATAACTAGTTCTCTTCAGAGTAATAGCTGGAAAATTGGCAAAATATATTTAGCTGTGTTAGTAGTACTTAGGATGAATCTTTACATGTCTCTAAAAAAGTATTTATTTTTAAAAGGTTGCTTTGATGACCAGTCTTCACAAAGTTTTTTAGATGGTCTTTATTTGTACGTGATAAGAATCTTGAAGCTTAGAAAACCATTCTTTTGTTATAACTCCTTATTCATTGGGTAGAGCTGTATCAGAATTATAACTAGTTGTATAATTGAAAAACTGTGTGTATAAATATTAAAGCTTTCAAGTTATATTCAATAACAAGAAACCAAATAATGGAATAGTTGATTTCCGGTTTGTTTGATGTCTTTAGACTAACAGAACGTTTTCCAGAGATTGAATAAAAATTTTTAGTTTATCACTAATGTACCAGTCTTCTAAATTAATACATTTCCTGTGAACTTTGTCATTCAGGGCCTGATCATCATTTTCCGAATTTTCTAAATTGTCTTTAAAGCTTCTCCTATCACCCTGACTGGTGTGGCTCAGTGGGTTGGGTATTGTCCTACAAACCGAGGAGTTGCTGGATCGAGTCCCGGTTGGGGCAGGAGGCAACCTATTGATGTTTCTTCAGCACATTGATGTCCTTCTCCCTCCATTTCTCCCTCCCTTCACCTCTCTCTAAAAATAAATATATAAAATCTTTTTTAAAAAATTAAAGCTTCTCCTATCTAGTATATAACTTTTCTTGCTACCCAGCTTTTACCTACCGGACTTATCCCTTTAAATCTCAGGGCACTGAGAGTAGGATTTCAGGACCAAAATTTACTGTAGGTCAGTAGCAGTCTGTGGTTCTTGAGTGGGAAGGATAAAAATGAGGTTTAACAATTGAGAATTTAAAAGTCATCCATTGATTTTATTATCAACGGCAGTGTAGTATTACAAATAATTTAATATAACTAGGTGGAGTTAATGAAAACATTTTTAAACTTGTAATTGATTCACCAAAAGTATGCTTACTTTAAAAAAAGTTTTCCATAAATAAGTTGGAATCTGTGCTTGTACTTTGCAAGTTGCTAGCTGCTATTACCAAACAGTAGTCGCTTTGTGAGGTTTTTGTTCTGTGGATATTCTCAAAGGGCTAGATGAGGAAATTCTAAAATAAAAAGTCAGATTAACTTAAAAAAAAAACAAAGTAGTTTACCTACTTGGATGGGAATAAACAACTGTGGGCTACAGTTTTTGCTTTTCTGGAATGTCAGATTTCAGCTTAGAGCAAATTCTTCAGCAGAGCAATAAACCTTTGAAAATTGCTTTATAATGGAAATGCTGACAGACCATTAACTATAGTGGTGCAAATACACTGCTCTGACATACATAAGGTTGTCCTAAATTGCTAAATACAATAAACCATGTTGGGCCGTGTACATCCTGTGGAAACCTGTGTGGGTGTGTACAGTTTGTCATGTTATGCCACTTAATTATTAATGGACAAGCTCGATATCACCTTTGACATGTAGGAGAAGTACGATTTTAGAAGGAAAGTGTGTTTTAGGTTTTACTGATGCTGATAGCTCATTTTATATTTGCCACACTGGAAAAGGCCCAGAGTAAATTTAACATGATACATTTAATCACCATTCCAATTACAGTGCCACTGAAGTAGATCAATGTTTTCTTACTACCAATTCATTGGAACTTCTAGGTCATAAAGTATCTTTATTAGGCATATTGGAAAGCCTCAGCCCAATGGAAATGTGGATCTGGAATTTTCCCAATTGCTTTGAAGTAGTAACAGAGGATGCTGGGATGTACATTTTCCCCGTGTAAAATGAAAATTGGAATTTAAAGGGGTCAGTATGACAAAATGAGAATCTTATAATGCCCCAGGGAAGAATGAAGTAGAATACTCACATTTAAAAGTAAAATAGGGTAAAGGATGAAAAGAGATGAGTACTTCCATAGCAGGCTGCTTAAGGACTGCTATATCCCTGTTAATAAGAAGTGTTGTGAGACTACGTCTTATTCTTGGCTTTATTCATAACACGTAGCACAGTGCCTGGCACATAGATTGGGTGCCCGTAAATATTTATTTGTGTGTGTTTATTTGAAAACTAATTGACACTAGATTGTCAGGCATGCTTAATGTTATTTAGGGTTACTAATGTATATGTACACAAATTTTTGTACATGCATAATACACATAATAAATGTACACATGCAGCTAGAATTCATAAAAGATTTCTTAAAGGCATTATAGGTGTAATTTGAGATTTTGAGTATTGTGAATTAATGCAAAGATTCAAGTGTATTTTAGGTAGAATCATGCCCTCTGAAATCTTAAGTGTGCAAACAGTAAATAGCTCTCACATCATAATTAGATTATAACTAAGTCTGATAGTCCTGTACTTTAATACCAGTTCTAACCAGACCAGGCTTACCTGTTGTTTTAAAATTTACCTATTTTTGGGAGCGGGGGGCAGAAAGAGAGGGAGAGAAACATTTGTGTGAGAGAGAAAAACATCGTTTGGTTGTGTTTTATACATACCCCCTGGGGACCAAACCTGCAACCCAGGCATGTGCTCTGAGTGGGAATTGAACCAGTGACCTTTTGCTTTGTGAGATGATGCCCAACCAGCTGAGCCTCACTGGTCAGGGCTGGGAATATGTATTTTTAGGATATTTCCTTTTCTTAAATGCTTATGTGCAGCCAGTGTCTGCACCCCTCTTCATGATTTACCTTGAAATGAGTGGTGATGGTTACCTTGGACCTTTTGAATTCTTGGGAATGATAACCAGCACTATAATTAATGTCTTGGTCTTATCCTGGTGGAAGGAAAGAAATACTGCGATATATCATACTGAAGGTCTTCTAGGACTAATGTTGATTTTTCTGTCCATATATATCACCAGAAAGCTACTATCAGGACAGTTTGGGGAAGGATATGATTTTGTTTTTTTCTATAGCATGTTCATAGAGTTGCTTTACTGGAAGGTGTCTTAAAAATCATTTAGTTTATTCCCTTTTATATTTGAGTTAATCTTATCAATGCTAGAGTTCAGTCCCAGGTCTACCACTTACTAGTTGTTGCCCGAGGCTTCGTATTTTATACCTACCCACTTACAGGCTTTTAGGATTAAAATGCACAAAGAATACCTAACATCTGTCTTACATGTAGCAAGTACTCACTAAATGTTAGATTTTATGGTATATCTATTATATGATCTATGATATACATAAAAACCAAAAGAAGTAGAAAAATTATAATGAATTCAAGTTAAATACACTTTATACCCATAAGCAGAGTTAAAAAAAAACTGTGGTAAAATACATATAACATAAAATTCACCATTTTAAAGTGTATAAATCAGTGACATTTAGTGCATTCACATTGTCATACAACTATCATCTACTACCATCTAGTTCCAGAACACTTTCATCACCCCAAAAGGAAACCTGAATGGTAAGCAATCACTCCCTAGTTACCCCCTCTCTTCAGCCACTGACAACCACTAATCTGTTTTCTGTCTCTGGGAATTTGCCTCTTTTGTATATGTCATTTGAATGGAATCATATAACTTGTGGCCGCCTTTGTGTTGCTTCTTTCACTTTGTATGTTTTTAAGGTTCATCTCTGTTCTAGCACATATTACTACTTCATTCTTTTTTATGGCTGAATAATCCATTGTATGGATATATGCCATAATTTGTTTACCCATTTATCACTCGAACATTTGAGTTCTTTCTACCTTTGGCGAATGTGAATAGTGCTGCCATAAACATGCATGTGCAAGTTTTTGTTTGAAAACTTTATTTTCAGTTTTTTTTGGTATATACTTATGAGTGGAATTTCTGGTTAATATGGTAGTTCTATATTTAACTTATTGGGGAACTGCCAAACTTTTCCGTGGTGGCTGCACCATCTTACATCCCACCAAGCAATTTATGAGGATTCCAATTTCTCTACATCCCGGCCAACACTTAAAAAAATATTATAGCCATCCTATTAGGGATGAAGTGTAGCTTATTATGGTTTTTGGTTTGCATATTGTTGACAGCTAATGATTTGTGTTCAATGTGCTTCTTGGCCATTTGTATATGTTCTTTAGATAAATGTCTATTCAAACCCTTTGCCCGTTTTTAAATTGGGTTGTCTGTCATTTTGTTGTTGAAGGCAGTCTTATAATTTTAAAATTAATTTATGAATTATCATTGGAGGGGTCTTGTTCGGGAATATAAAAATACATTTGAGAGTATAACAATAAGGGATTAGAGTTCTTTACTTTTTAAATAACCTTTTATTCAGTGTTTTCTTTTTATCTTTTTTTTGTAGAAGTATAACTCCCTTTATTATATAGTTTAACCTGTGTCTTATTCCCTGCTTCCAGTCTACACTAGCAGATAACCAAATTTATTTTTTTCCAAATATCATTGTTTTACATTGATTATTTTTTCAGATCATAGAATGTTCCTTTCCTGACTTTATTGTTAAACAACTTTATGGAGGTATAATTTACATACTATAAAATTCACCCATTGTAACTGTACATTTTGAAGATTTTTAGTAAATTTATAGTGTACCACTGTTATCACAGTCCAGTTTTAGAACATTTTTATCACCCTGAAAAACTTCCTCAGGAGTATTGGTGTAAATTTCTGTGCCCAGCCCCAGGCAACCACTGATCTGCTTTCTGTTCCTATAGCTTTGACTTTTCTGGATATTTCACATAAATGGAATCATAAGATGTATCGGTTTGGAGAAAAAGTTTGCTTAGTTTTTTTCCATGTGATAGCTCTAGTAGTGCTTAGTTGCCTTTAATGTCATTTGAAACAATTTTGTTGGGTTGTGTTGTGACAGCTACCATATCAGTGTGCATTAAAGAAACTTATCAAATTGGTGGATTTCTGTGTAACCATTTTAATATTGAAGATATAAGTCAATAAACAACATTTTTGGTATATGATGCTTTATTATTTCAAGAAAGGTAAAAACACAACTGAAACACAAAGATTTGTGCAGTGTATGTGGAAGATGCTGTGACTGATGATCAAACCTGTCAAAATTGGTTTGTGAAGTTTCTTGGTACTGTAAACATTGTGGCCAAATAATTCTTTGCTATGAGCTGTCTCATGCATTGGAAGATGTTTAGCAGCATCCCTGGCCTCTGCCCACTAGAAGCCAGTAGCAGGAGATAGCTGACATACTCTAAAATCCAAATCAGTAAAGTTATTGGTGAAAATGAAAAATGTGCCTGTTACAGAAAAAACTAAATGAACTTTTTGGATAACCCAATAAAAAGATGACTAGCTTCTTTCATTGGGATGAATGTTTTGAGGTTTTTCCATGTTGTAGTGGGTATCTGTAGTATTCCTTTTTACTAATGAATAGTAAGCCCATTCTGTGGCTAATACCACATTTTATTTCTCTATTCATTTGTTGGTGGGCATTTGGACTGTTTCTAGTTTTTGGCTACTATGAATAATGCATATTAATGTACAAATCTTTGTGTGGACATCTTCTGTCAACTTTTTATTTTGAAATATTTCACCACAGGTTGAGATAAGTTGTATAATGAATGTCCATACTGTCTTCACCTAGATTCACTGATTGTTAACATTTGCTACCCATGTGTTAGCTCTTTCTATGAATACACCTTTTCCAGAACCATTTGCAGCTACCATGACTGTTTTACCTTACAATATTTCAGCATGAATCTCCTAAGAAGTGGACATACATTCTTGCATACAACCACGATATCATTATCAGACTTTAAAAATTAAACAATAATTTTGCCCTCAGTTTGTTAGAGCGTCGTCTCATACACCAAAAGACCGAGGGTTTGATACCTGGTTGGGGCATACCTAAGTTGTGGGATGCGTAAGGGAGGGAACTGATCGATGTTTCTCTCTCTCTCTCATACTGCCCCCTTCCTTAAATCAGTAAACATATTCTTGGGTGAAGATTAAAAACTAATAATTGAAATAAAAATTTAACAATGATTTTATAATGTCTGCTATTTTACATGCATGTTGAATTTCCCCAGTTGTTCCAAAAATATCTTCTAGAGCTTTTTTACACCCCCACTTTTTTTCTAATCCAGAATTCAAAAATGATTTATAGATTGCATTAGGTTGTCATTTTTCTTAGTGTCTTTTAATGTAGGAGATTAAAATTCTGGAAGCACTCTTATTTTTCGTTTTTCATTGTCTATGAGGCTTAGAAGAATACAGGTTAGTTATCCCACATTTTTAGGTTTGTCTCGTTGCCTTCTCATGATTTAAAGTTCACCATCTTTTTGTAAGGATACTTATTAATAGGTGAGATTGTGTGCTTTTTTTTTTATACGCTAGTGATTAAGTGAAAGGTAGAGTTAAAGTATGTAATCATAAAAATACCCTAGATACTTTATTTTAAAATTAAATGAACATTGTATCAGAATGAACATAATGTTGGATTGTCTCCTTACTTGTGTAGCTAAGCTTGACCACTTGGGTCAAATATTGACTGCTGGATTCTAAAGATATTACTATTTGTATTTAATAAGTAATTTGTAGGATGACACTTTGAGACTACTATAATATCTTGTTCTCTGATAACCTTTCTGGGGATGTCCAGTCTGTGGCCCACGGGCCGCATGCGTCCCAGGATGGATATGAAGGTGGCCCAACACAAAATCGTATATTTACAAAGCAACATGAGATTTTTTTTTGTGTGTGTGATCACCTGTTGTAATGTATTTAATGTGTGGCCCAAGACAACTCCTTCCAGTGTGGTCCAGAGATGCCAAAAGTTTGGACACCCCTGCACTTAACTCAGTGGTCTCAGCATCTTCTGCTCGAAGTAATTAGTAATTGGGGGAAGGGTGTATGGGTGTGTACAGAATGCTTTTAAAAAATAACTTCATTAACTGTATAGTTGAAAAAGCACTTTTCATCGTCTTTCTTAGGTTTCTGTACTTGGACAAATATATCCTAGATGTTTCCTTGACTTGTTATACTGTAGTTTGTTTTACATTTCAGAGAGGAATTTATTGTGGTTGTATGTAAAGTGTGGAGATGGCTTTTATGTTTTAGAAGTTACTTTTGATGTGTGATTGCAGTTGAGCTTTCAACTCAGCAAGACAGTAGAGCAATTAATGGAATCCAGTAAGAAGACAGACTCTCTCTATAGTAAACAAACTTATATGTTAACTGTTTCACCTAAAATAAAACATTTGATTATGTCTGAATGTTAAGAATTTTATTTATAGTTCACTTCTTTTTCTTTGCAGTTTTTTTCAGATTTTTGGTAGAGTTGCTTGTTTTGCCTTTTGTTCATTTCTGAAACTGCTTGTATTATGATGCTGATTAATCATGGGTAGAATCTCAGAATGTTACATTTAAGCTTGTAATTACTTTTCTTTCTTTTCCTGGGAAAAGAGAATATGGTATGTCAGTAATGTCAGTAATTAATATAAAGCCATTTATTCAGTCACTGTGACTGTGACTGGCTTGCCTCACAACATGGGACATGTATCCTCGAAGTCTCTTACTCTAATGAGACTGACTGATAAGTAAATGAAAAAAAATGTGTTAAAGCATGGAATCTTAAAAAAATAACTTAAAAGATTTAGTTTAATTTAAAATACAAATGTATATAATTTTTTTTTTTGTGGTGGGCTTAAGACTTTTTTGTTGTATATCAGCCAGCTGATTTGAGAGCAACACACTTTTTCTTGTATTATTCATACACATAGTACATCATCTGTGATAGTTTAGCACAATAGGAATATGGCCTCTTGAGACTAGGCTTTCTGGGCTGGACCCCTCTGCCTTTTACTAGAATGTGAACTTAGGTCAATTACTTAACTTCTCTGTGTCTCAGTTTTCCCATGTGTAAAAATGTGGATAACAATAGCAGTGAGTTAGTAATTGTAAAAAACATACTCTTGGCAGTGAAACAGCACTCTTAGAACAGTGATTGGACCTTGGTTCAGCAACCTCAGTTTGAGTTCTGGCTAATAAAGAATGCAGAGGCAAGACCTTGCAAATACAGGCAAAAGTTTATATAGAAAAGTCACAGAGGTAGAAGTGAGCTGTAGAAGAAATGGGCCCAGGAAACAAGTTACAGAGGCAAAAAAAAAAGGGCCCTTGGAGCTTAGGAGAAAGAGAGAGGCAAGGAAAATGTACCCTGGAGACAGGGGTAGGGAAAGGCATGGGAATGCTCCATAGAGAGAGAGAACCCTCTGGGTCTGCTGTCCTACAAGCTTTTAAGGGTGGGGATTTTAGGGGAGGTTCTAGGGGGAGGGTCTAATAGAATATTCATCATCTTTCCTGGTGTGTCCTTTCAGGGTCGGGGTCTTTACTGATTGGTTGGTGCTAGGGCATGGGGTCATTAGTCATTGCAGCTGATCTTTTCTGGGCCTGGAGCTGAAATGCTGCTGAGGCCTAGATCTTACTTCCAGGGTTTATAGCTTAAGGGATTGGATGGGGGTTGTATAAGGCTATTCTGCCTTTGGTTCCTCCTCTAAGAGTATCTAAAACCATGTGACTAGGAATATGCTTGGGGAGGGTTCCAGCCAAACAACCAGTGAAATGAAAATTTGGAATCTAAACCACATGACAAGAGATATGCTAGGGGAGAAATGGTCACCCTGGGGGCTAGGTCCTTGTTTTCCCAGTTTTGCCCATTGGTAGGCCCTGGGCTTCTCGTCCTGGTGACCTTCCATCCTGGCCCATCATCCTTGCTCTACCTAATCACAATTCTAGCTTTAAATGGTTAACTTATTTAAGCTTACTGGTGACTGGCACATCAGTGCCTAAATAAATATGTTAATTAATTCACATCCTGTTTTGGTCTCATTATTAAATGGACTAATAATCTAAAGACATGTGAAGCAGTCTGAAGGCACTCTTTAGATTTTTATAATTTGTTCCTCAATCAACGTGTCTTGTCTGACCTGACAGCATCCTTTTTTTTTTTTCAGATAGCAACATGTCTTTTAACCTATTTAAAGTATTCAACATAGATTTTATAGAAATAATGCTTTTTTTTTTTTTGTACTTATTGGTGATCACAGCAACAAGTGCAGTGGGCATAATTATAAAGCATAGACTGATTTGGGAACAAAACGCAACTTTCTTCACAGTCATTCAGCTCAACTGATAGGAGTGGAAATAAGCCTCTGTATTGGAAGATAGCTCTGTTGTCCGGGAGAGCATTTGGGAAGCTATGGGCATGTCACTATTTCATGGATGGTCTCAAGAGCATAGGTTAACACAGTCAGTTGAGTGGTGTCTTGCAAAGAAAAGTAGTGCTATTGCTATATTCTTTGAAGAAGATGCTGCTGCTGCAGAAGCACCATATCTATTTTCTTCCAGATTACAGCCTTTCATCTTGTTTTTCTTGTGATGGTTTAGATAGCATGTGTTTGTGAGAGGTGGCAGGTTATATCGCCAAGAAGGTAGATGGACTCATGTTTATCAAACTCTTGTTAGAACGAGTAGCCATGGTTCAGCACCAGTCCTCAGCGCTGAGGAGGGCAGGGTGGTCAGGCACTCTAAGCTGGTTTGCATGCAGTTGTTAAAAAAAAGAAATGATACAGAGAAATGGCATATATTGGGTTGGCCAAAAATTTCGTTTGGTTTTTTTCCATAAGATGACTCTAGTAGCACTTAGTTGTCCTTAATTTCATTTGAAACAGTTATGTTAGATTGTATTGTGACAGCTGTCATATCAGTGATGCATTAAGAAAAACATCAAAATTGGTGAATTTTTGGGTAGTCATTTTAATATTGAAGATGAAAGAAAATAATCAACATTTTTGGCATATTATACTTTATTATTTCAAGGAAAGTAAAAACTCAACTGAAATACACAATAAGACTTGTGCAGTGTATGGAGAAGGTACTGTGACTGATTGAATGTGCCAAAAGTGGTTTGTGAAGTTCTGTGCTGGAGAGTTCTCACTGGATGATGGATGCTCCATGGTTATGTAGACCAGTTGAAGTTGATAATGATCAAGTTGAGACATTATTGAGAACAATCAGCATTATACTGCATGGGACGCAGCTGGCATACTCAAAATATCCAAATCAATAAAGTTATTGGTGAAAATGAAAAATGTGTCTTTTATTTTATGGAAGAAAACATACAGACTTTTTGGCCAGCCCAGTATTTTTCATTCAGTTTACCCCTGTGGAAATTGCGTATGTATGTTTAAAATCAGAGGTTATATAAAATTATATGTATTAAAATGTTCCCTGCCCTGCTCTTCCCTCTCTGCCCCCCTCCCCCTTCCCCAGTCCTCTTCCTCATACCCCTCTCCTTCCCTTCCCGTCTTCCATTTCTTTCCTTCCCTTCCTTCCTTTCTCCCTCTGTCCCTCTCTTCCTTGTTGGTATTTAGTGTAAAATTATTGGTGCTTATCTCAAAAGTAAGGATTTAATTGTAAAGCAGTTGCTTCTTTTTGAAGAATAATTTAGGGCATATATGGTAAGGCAGCTGCAGCACTGTATACATTGTTTATTTGACTTGATAGTTGCCGTTATGTGGAGAATTTATTTGGCATTTTTATTTAGTTTACTGTGTTTTCTTTTTCTGCTTTAATTTTCTCCTTTTTACTAGTTTATCGATGGCCATGCCTCACTTTGTTGAATTGTTAGATAATGCTGGGTGAAGTAAGCTTTTTAATGTCATGTGTATAGGACCACAGATGATACTTCACTTGTTTTACATCTGCATATGTTTTTAGTGCAGATATTTATAACACATAAAACTAGTGGCATAGGCTATGTATGTCCTTGCTGTCTTTGAATTTGGGTATAAAACGTTAAGACACTGCTGATTACAATACTCCAATTGGAATTCAGAATGTTATATATAAATTAGTTTTTTCAAATAGCACGACCCATATTGCTACATTGTAGAAACTAATCTCTGTTATTAACAGCTCCATCTTTTTCTCTGCAATATTCCCTTAAAAAAAACTTGCAGACATCATCTGAATGATTTAGAGTGATGTGTAACAGCTTGGACAAGCTGGACGCACTGTTGAAAGCCTCCTTTGTCATTGCCAGCTAGGATGTCGGATGTCATTTGTTTGAACTGGCCCTTTTCTTTTTGCTTGGGGTGAGCAAAGAACGATGATTTAGTAGAGCTGTTTGCTGCTTCCTAACTGTTGTAGGAAGTTAGACTTTCTGGCTGTGTGTGTATGACGTGGCACAGAGGCTGTTATTAGTCTTTAGTCATCTAGTGTTACCTCTAAGGCAACTGGAATGATTTTTATAGAGGAGGTGGTGTTGTGGTTTATGTTTTTCTTCTCTTCAATACTCACCTTTCCTCCCTCTGGATTATTAAAAAAGATTGAATTAGGAAATGTGATTAGTTGGTTTTTACTGATTGGTTCTCTTCATTAAGAAGGAAATTGCGTGGTAGTTGTAGATTTTCATGTTATGTTTTGTTATGTTTGTTATTTTTTAGTTTTATGACCCATGCCTAACCTAGAGAAATTTAGGGACCCTGACACTGGAAGGGGCTTGATATAGTTGTACACTGGCACAGTTATTTGTTCTTTTGACTATTTTTTTCTTGTGCCTCAGTTTCTTTCTTGTTCTTAAGTTAAAGTATTGCAGAGGAACACTGATATTGTGACAGGGTTTTTTATTTACACATTCATATCAAAATATTTTGGGGAAGACTTGGCTTGCATGTATTTTCTTGGGTGGTGAGAGATAGTAGTATTGTATGGATAGCAGGAAAATGTTATCTAGAAGATAAAAGTTTCTAGAATTTTTAAAAATTATAAATGTTATTTTAATCCCCAAGATGAATTAGCTGGAAGGTTAATTTATCCTTTATTTAAAAATTAATATCCTTCAGAATTGGAAAAAACATTTAAAAATTTTCACTGGAGGATTTAGAGAGTGAGGAACGGGAGAAGCGGGGTGAGGGCGGGGAGAGAGAGAGAGAAAGAGAATAAGAGAGAGAAAGAGAAAGATCATTTTGAGAGACAAACATTGATTAGTAGCCTCCTGTACTTGCCCTGACTGGGGATCATACCTGTAACCCAGGTATGTGCCCTGACCAGGGATTGAATTTGCAAACCTTTTGGTGTATGGGATGATGCTCCAGCCAACCGTGAGCCTTCCCACGTGGCCAGGATGAAATTTTTTATTTCAGAGGAAAGTGTGATTAAAGCAAGATAACCATTTCTCCCATAAAGCAAAGATTTGAAAGTAGTTATACCTATGTTGGTGAGAGTGTATTGAAAAAGTACTTTCAGGTGCTTTTGACAAGAGCATAAATTGGTGGAACTTATCTGGGAAGTAGTAATCAGGCAATACTTACCCAAATCATACTTTTTAATCTAGTAATTCTCCTCAGACTTAGTTTTAAAGAAAGTTATTCAAATATTTATGATCAGAGATTTATGTCTAAAAATGCTTATTATAGCAATTTATATAGTACAGAAAATCTGGGGAAAAGATTAAACATCCAACAAGAGTGTGATTAAATAAATTACAATGTTAGTGTGTGTGATTAAATAAATTATAATGTTAGTATATACTAGACTATTGTAGAGCAACAGAAATGTTTTCAAAGAATGTTTATGACATGAGAAATAGTAAATGTAAATATAAAATTAAAAGTGAATTTTCATTATCTATTTCTTTGAAATATATCATATATATGAAAAATATGTAATGTGTCTGTTAGAACATAATAAAATGAACACCTATGAACATATCAATTTTACCAATACTGTTAAATGTAATAAATTCTTTTTTAAAATATATTTTATTGATTATGCTATGACAGTTGTCCCATTTTTTTCTCCTCTTTATTTCTCTCTACCCTGTACCCCACTCCCACCAGCATTCCTGCCCCCTTTAGTTCATGTCTATGGGTCGTACATATAAGTTTTTGGCTTCTCCCTTTCCTTTACTACTCTTAACTTCGCCCTGTCTATTTTGTACCTACGTTTTTGCTTATTCCCTGCACCTTTTCCGCCATTCTCCACCCTCCCCCTCCCTGCTGATAACCCTCCATGTGATCTCCAAATCTGTGATTCTCTTCCTTTTGTAACAGTTTGCTTAGTTTGATTTTGTTTTAGGTTCAGTTGTTGATAGTTATGAGCTTGTTGTCATTTTACTGTTCATAGTTTTGATCATCTTCTTTTCCTTAGATTAGTCCTTTCAACATTTCATGTACTAAGGGCTTAGTGATGATGAACTCCTTTAACTTTACTTTAACTGGGAAGCACTTTATCTGCCCTTCCATTCTAAATGATAGCTTTTCTGGATAGAGTATTCTTGGATGTAGGTCCTTGTCTTTTGTGACTTTGAATACTTCTTTTTACCCCTTCTTGCGTGTAAGGTTTCTTTGGAGAAATCAGCTGAGAGTCTTATGGAAACTCCTTTGTAGGAAACTGTCTCCTTTTCTCTTGCTGCTTTTAAGATTCTCTCCTTATCTTTAATCTTGGGTAATGTAATGATGAAGTGTGTGCCTTGGTGTGTGCTTTTAAGATTCTCTCCTTATCTTTAATCTTGGGTAATGTAATGATGAAGTGTGTGCCTTGGTGTGTGCTTCGTTGGGTCCAACTTCTTTGGGACTCTCTGAGCTTCCTGGACTTCTGGAAGTCTTCCTTTGCCAGATTGGGGAAGTTCTCCTTCATTATTTTTTCAAATAAATTTTCAATTTCTTGCTCTTTCTCTTCTCCTTCTGGCACCCCTATGATTCGGTCGTTGGAGCGTTTAAAGTTGCCCCAGAGGTTCCTTATGCTCTCCTCACTTTTTGAATTTGTGTTTCTTCATTCTGTTCTGGTGAATGTTTTTTCTTCTTTCCGTTCCAAATCATTGATTTGAGTCCTGTGTTCCTTCCCTTCACTGTTGGTTCCCAGTATATTTTTCTTTTATTTCACTTTGCACAGCCTTCCCTTTTTCCTTCATTTTATGACCATACTCCTCCAATTCTGTGAGCATCCAGATTACCAGTGTTTTGAACTCTGCATCTGCATCTGCATCAGGTTGGCTGTCTGCTCATCGCTTAGTTGTGTTTTTGGAGCTTTGATCTGTTCTTTCCTTTGGACCATATTTTTTAGTCTTGGCGGACCTATTATGTTGTGAAGGGCGGAACCTTAGGTATTCACCAGGGCAGGGCAACCCAGTCACTGCCTGTGTGGGGGAGGGGTCAGAGAGGGAACAATGCTGCTTGCTTGACTCTTGGCTGGCTTTCAGTCACTTCCTCTGCTATCCTCAAGCAAATCGGGCCCCTCTGGTGCTGATTCCCAGGTGGGTGGGTTGGTGTATGTTCTAGGACCCTGTGGGTCTCTCAAGTGAGCTCTCCTGTGAGACTGACCATTTCTCCCGCTGCCAAAACCCCCACAGATTTTTACCAGTAGAGATTTTGAGGCTTTCTTTTCTTGTACCGGAACCCTAGTTTGTGCAGTCTCTCTCACTCTCCAGTTGTTCCTCCCGGTATATCCGCACTCACATGTGGGGCTGGCGGGTCCACCAGCCTCTGCCTTGCCCACCTTGGTCCGCCAGCTGCATCATCTCCGTCTCTGCCCCTCCTGCTAGCCTGGATGAATATTTCTTCTGTAACTCCTTGGTTGTCGGACTTCCATACAGTTCGATTTTCTGGCGGTTCTGGTTATATTTTTGTTTTTAAATTTGCTGTTGTCCTTCTTTTGGTGGTACGAGGAGACAAAGTGTATCTACCTATGCCTCCATCTTGGCTGGCCGAGTATAATAAATTCTTAATTACGGGTATGTGTATACCCGTAAGGTAAGAAAAAATTGTTTCAGAATGTTAACAGTTCTTATTTTGGGGGTAGAATTATCAGCGATCCTTGGTTTTTGCTTAAATGCTTGTGTTGTTTCTCCGAATTCTGTGCTAAGGGGCATTTATTTTTAAAACCAGAAAATATTAAATATTTATTGAAAGAAAACAGTTTAAGCTCCCCCCCTCCAACTTTATCTCATTGGAAAGAGACTTCTGAAAGTGCCTGCCACCTGTTATCTCCTGAGTGACAAATCGTGGCTAGGTATATAGTGTAGCATTATCTACCAATTGTAGCTAATACAATGTGACAGAGCTCCTGAGAGATGACAGGTTGATAGCTGCAGGGATTGTGGATACTCTGTCTTGTAGGTAGTGTTTGAATGACCTTTCCAAAGTACATTTAAAATTTTTACTTAGATTTTTCATGATTCATGCCTTCAAGAGAGGATTCACTTTTTTATTTAACAAGTATTTTTGGGGGTGCTTATTAAGTAGTAAACAAGAGTGATCAAGAGTGTCTTTGCTCTTATGATATTATCTTCTAGTGGTGAAAGATACTCAACAAGCAAACAGATCAGTGATTAGATATGAAAGAATGATGTGAAGAAAACAGGAAGAGGGACTGATTTAAATTGGGTGGTCAGGTGCAGCCTATTGAGGTTTGAATCAGGAACTGAGTAACAAGAAAAGGCCAGTCTGACTGATTTAAGGACAGAGGGAACAGATTTGGCAAGAATGCTACAACACATTCTAGAGCAGAAAAAAGACCATTGTGGTTGGAACATGGTAATTAAGAGGAGCGAAATGATAAGAAATAAAGAGGGGAGGTAGGTAGAGCCAAGATCATGAGGAAACCTGAAGACTTTGGTAAGTTTGAATTTTATACTAAATGCAATAGTTAATTGTTGGATGGCATTAAGCCAGAAAATAGCATGAGGTAACTTGTCTTGAAAAGATTACTGTGGCTGCAGTGTTTAAAATAATTGTGAAAGGTCAATAATGACAATGGGGAGACCAGTAAAAAGTCACTTACACAGGCCCAGTGAAAATTAATGGTGGCCAGAGTAGAGGCATTGATAAAGGAGAGAAATAGATATATTTGAGGTCTATTTGGAAATAGAGTTAATGAATCTCAGTGAATATTGTGTTGAGAAACTGCTGGCAAGATGGGAATCAAAGTTGGTTTCTAGAATTTTGACTTGAGTGACTGGGAAGAAGGTATTGCTATGTACAAAAGTGGGCAAAATGAGTCATGCACGTTTTGGAGGAATATTGAGAGTTCTAGTGTGAAATGTTAAATTTGAGATGTGACTAGGCAGTTAGGTATATTAAGATTAAGTTTGGAGTGAGGTGAAGAGGTCTGGGATGAGGGTGATGAACATTGTGAGTCTTTAATGTTTATCTTATTTAAAGCTATGGGACTGTATGAGATCACTAAGGAAGAAATAGCGGTAATGGGACTCCAGATAAAGTCTTGATGGTGGAGGAGGAGCCACAAAGGTGGCTAAAAGCAAGCAGGAGGATGGGAGGAAAACTGGAGGATAGGGGCACATTTGATCTAGAATCTGAGTCACAAGAAGACAAAAGTAGAGTTTCAAGAAGAATCTGTTTGAATACTGCTGAGAGAAGGGAGTAAGTTGAGATTGGGAATGTAACTCTGTTAGTTTTCTGAGGCTGCCACCTGTTATCTCCTACACATCATGGCTAGGTATATAGTGTAGCATTATACCTATCGCAAATTTGATGGCTTTAACAACAAATTTATTCTCTTAAAAGTTCTGGAGGCTAGAAGTCCAAAATCTGGCAGGACATGTTTCCCTTGGAGGAGTGGTGTGGTGTGAGGATGGGGGGGTGTCTGCCTTCCCTTGCAGGCTGTGGGTGTCTAGGGGAGAATCCATTCTTTGCCTCTCCCACCTTCCAGTAGCTGCCCCAGCATTCCTGAGTTTGTGACTATATTTCTCTAGTTTCTACTTCCATCTTCACTGAGTGTCTCTTCTGTGTGTCTCTCCAAACTTCCGTTTCCCGGTCACAAAAACACTTGTACTGTCATTGAGGGCCCACCTGGATAATACAGGGTAAGCTAAAAATCCTTAATCTGCAAAGACCTTTCTTTCCAAATAAGATAAATTCCAGGCATTAGGATTTATCATCTTTGGGTGGCCATTATTCAGCCCACTAAACATTGGTTTTAAAAACATGGGTAGCCATTGGAAAGCTCAGTAAGAGCAATTTTTTTTGGAGTAGTGGGGACATTAGAGAATCAATTTACCTTTTATGTTTGCTGCCACATAGAGAACTCTCTTGTCTGTCCCAAGGCTGTGCATGTTGATCATATGGGCAGTCAGTGGTTGTATGCCTGTGGTTAGCTTCAAGTTTTACATGTTAAACATAAGAAAGGAGCAAAATTCTCAAGCTTCTGCCAGTGTTTTTGAGTTCATTGTTGTTGACCTGTAGGATCCAAGTTGGCATTACCAGTGGCCATTATTTCTGTAGCCAAAATCTGGTTTATTTCAGATTTCAGACATCTCTGTTATGACTAATAGTACCACTAGCTGTATTATTTCATTTACAACCTGATTGATAAACATATTGCTGAAAAAATCCTAAGCAGAAAGTGGAATATATGTCATTTAGGTAATATATAGTCGTAGTGAATATTTTAAATACATAAAGTGTCTGGAGATAAGGGGATGCAGAGAAAAATGCTATTTTGTCATTTCTTTTTTTCTTACCAGCTTACACAGATGTTAAAACTAGCACACTTGGTGCTGAGCTGCCCTCAGTTGTTCTCTGTAGGCTTTTCATGATTTCTGCTGGACAGTGGGGAGCAGCAGAGGTGGTAAACAAATTACCTCTGATTCTAATGGCACTGCATGTATGAGAGAGAAACCACATCTGGGAGAGGCCTGTTTCCCTGGGGGGAGTTCTAGTAATAAAAGAATTCCTTTATCTTCAGATCTTCTGTGAGTTGAAACTGACAGCCTTGTGTTGCTCCTCCCAGTGTGCATGTGTTTTTGGAGGGGAGGGCCAGCATTGTGCTTTCACCATGTGAAAGGCTTTGCTTTCTTAGGGAGCTGACCTGATTTCTATAGATTTACTCTTTTAGTTGTGGGACCATTCTCCTAAATTACCCTTCTCCTTCAGTACCAGAGGCATATGGTGAGAAGAACACAGGCTTTGGAGTTAGGCAGACTGTTTTCATACACTTACCTGTTCTGTTACCTCTGGCAAGTTACATAGTCCATGGAGCCTCTGTTTCCTCGTTTGGTAAAATGAAGTGGAAGGCATCTGGTATCGTGCTTACCACATAGTAGACACGTAAAAACTGTTAGATTCTACTATCATACATCTCTTTGTTCATTTATTCATTTTAATGCATTTATTGATACTTAAATTTCCTACTTTTGTGTCTTTATATTAAGCGAAATCTTAAAAGAAGATCCACCTGTTAACATAGAATCTCCTTTGGGAAAGAAAAGCAATGACCATCCTCCATTCCCCGATTTTGTCGCCCTTTGACAGCTACTAACCATTAGACCTTCAGCTCCAGTACACTGGAATATAGTCACAGTCATCAGGGAATACTTCCTGAGGGAGGCCTTCATTAATTACAAATTTGCTAAGGAGATCGGAAGAAAGTTGGTTTATTTCATGTGTAAGAGCAGCTCTGGGCAAAGACTTACATACCAGAAGGTTAGCTTATCCAACACAGAGTATTCCAGGATGCTTTTGGAAGAATACTGTAGGACCAGGTCTACTTGGGAGAGAATCAGGAAGGGGAACAGCAGTGAGAAGAAATTAACAGTTGCCTGTCATGTTGTGCCTGGGCTGCTGTACGGTGCCAGGTGCTGTGCTGTGTTGTGAACAAAGGATGGCAGAATTGCCTTTGGAATTAGCTCGGTACCGAGGTCACTACTTCTGCAGTTCTCCAACTATGTGACCTTGGGCAAGCTGCTCACCTGTCAAATGGGCATGAGACTGTATGCCTTTGATTTCCTACGACATCTCAATTTAAGACTCCTTGGAGGAGGAGGTGGTGGGAACATTTTCACAATAATTTAGTCATCCCTTGTAGGCAATTGTATGATGTTTCTTGGTTGTACAAATGTCAGTGTGATTTCTTAGAAAGTGCATTTTAGAAGCAAAGCAATATGGTAATAAAAGCCCATCTCAGGGATGTTGGGAAGATTAAGATAATATATGTGAAGTGCCCATCCAGGTTATTATTCAGTGAATTGTAGCTATTATTAACAGATGAAAGGACATGAAAAATAATTTGATTGGGAACATCTGAAGAAAGAAGTTTAAACAAGGTCATAATGTGACCAGGATCTGAAATAGGACTAGAATGAGGGGAAAGAAGAGATAAAAGTTCAACTAATGCTGTGGAGAGAAATGAATGCATATACTAGGAGAAAGTTTTACTCCTTTTCAGACAAAATTTTCATTGTTCGTAGTGATAAGTTTGTGGTATATATTCCAGTGTGAATAATGGGAATGTGTTAATCATGTGGGAGAAATCGACTCCGGTGTCATCTTAAATTGCTAATCACAAAAAAGAATGCATTGTATGAGTCACAAATAAAAATTGTTGTGTTTGTTTTGTTTTGGGGGAAGTGTGGCTGGTAAGGGACTTATCATTAGTTTATTAGTTCAGTTGCCTGCCAGTGATACTGAATTTTTAGCTTGCTCTTTTTTCTCTTTTGCTGCAGGTCCAGCAAGACTATGAACCTCTGTTCCAAATGCTTTGCTGGTAAGTGCAGGAAAGGATTTTTAATTTACTTTTATTTTTCTTCTTTTGGTTGTTTTTAAGACTCTCTAAGCCATTTGGCCCTCCTTTGGGTTTAATGCATGATGTTTTGTTAAACTGCTTCTGTGAAAGCAGTTTCTCTTCACCCAGGTGCTTCATGCATTTGCCTAGGACTATTGAAATAGTCTTCCATGAGTGAAAGGAAGTCTTATGTGTATGTGCACCAAACACACCTTCTTCATTGTAGAGTTGTTGGTGTACAGTGGAATTGTAAAAACTCATGTTGTACTAGAGTGATACATATTCATGTTTGGTATTGAATGATTAATAGTGAATATTGCCTTTACCAATGAGAATGCAAGAGAAGGAATGTTTTCATGTTGGAACCAGGAAGACAATAATGCTGAATTAGCTATTTCTAATCCAGTCCCTCATTGAAATCACCTTGAGTAAATCATTTGATCCCTTGGGCCTTAGATTCATCATTTGTAACTGGAAAGATGGGGCTTGATGTGTGCCAGGGGCCTTTTTCAGCCGCCAAATGCTGATTGGTTGACTCCTTGAATTATGATTCCTTTATAAAGTTGAAGCCTTCATGTTTTCTTTTCTTTTTTTAAAAAAGAACTTTATATCTAAGTGGCCTTACAGAAAGTATTTAAGTCTTTACTAATTAAGATATGTTTAGCATTCCTTCTTTATTACTTCATTTTTGTCAAAGATAAACAAAACTGAACCGTTTAATTTTAATACTTAAATAACCATTTAATTTTCAGTGGTTATCGTTTCTCATGTCTCCAGTGATCTATATCCATTTACTCTGTACACGACTTTGCCATTTTTACTTTTTAAATATTAAAGCGATATTTTCAAGTATGTAAACAAAGTACTATTTCCTTCTTTCCCTTTTATCTTTGCCCCCACGGTCCTAATTCTCCCATTATTTGAAAGGAGTAACTAGTAACATCCTGCTTGCTGAAGCAGCATTTGGTTTTCTTTTCAAAATTCAAAAGAAAAAAGATCATTGGATGTTAAAGATATACTTGTGAATTTTGTTCATGTATGAAGATAGAGTATAGAAATGCATTATTGTAGCAGAGTCATGAGATATACAAGACAACATGGAGGTTATTTTGACCAAAGCAACTGTGATTGTAAATATTCTTTTAAAGTATAACTGAAAGTATAAAGTATACTTTTGGAGGATGGAAAAATCACTTTAAAATAGCTGTTGCGTATCCTTTGGTTATTTAGAGATTTTTCAAGATTCTTTTTCAGAATAAATCTTTGTGGTGAAAAAGTGAGTTTGTTATAACTTGTTTACATAAAATTGGATGAAATGAGTAAAAATAAAGTCTTGTTGAGAGAGGAGGGTTCTATGGTAGGAACTTGGGGTGCTAGTTTAAAGTTAGCCTTGGTAACTGTTTACCTCTGATGAAATAATTCTGCCAAATGGTGAGCACATACTCCCAGTAACTATCATCACTTTGATAAATTTCCTTTTATAAAGAAAAGATAAATTTTCTTTTCTTTATGAAATATTCGTGGCCTGTTTGAGGTCAGAGAAAGGGAAGGAAATGAGTATATGGAGAGGAAAGTGAGAGTTAATAAAAGACCATTGGAATGTTAGTTGCTGGTAAATTACATACCAAATAATAGTGTTTCTCTATATTGTTAGAATGAGAAATGTCTGTGTCAGCCATTTGCATGTGTGTAGAAGAGTACCAGACCTGGCTGAGTTTGCTATTGCTAAAGGTTTGCAGCTCAATTAAAATTTTTCTGAAATGCGAGGGTATTAGTTTTATTTTTTGACAACCCTCGTTTTTAACTGTGGTGTGGCTTGACTGAAATCATTTAAGACCATTTGGATCCCCCCTGCCCCCTGCTACCTCCAACACAATGTATAATATGCTTTTTTCTTAGCCGTAAAGGGCATTGACCTGAAGACCCGTATCGCCCATGATTTTCTATGCCAGGATCACTGGACATTTAAAGGAAGTATTCTGGGGAAGCTCTAAGAAAAGATTGCCTCTCTAGTGTTAGGATTTCAGGTGCAATGAATTTAAATGCTCTTCTGAATTCTCTTTAATCTCAGGTTATTATTTATTTAATCTTTAAACAAAAGAAAACAGGCAAGATTTAATTTTACTGTATTGTATGTAGTATTTGCAGTGATTATTTCCTGGTGTACTCAATTTTTTAAATGCTAATCATGACCCATTAAGCTGATTTCTCTACCCACTAATGAATCATAACACCCACAGTTTGAAAAACTGCCTTAGAAAGTGGTGTTTCAACCAGTAAATGTTTGTTTGCTATAAAGTATGACGTCATGAAATTTTTTTTTTTTTGTATAGGCATTTACTAATTTTTTTAGTAAAGTCATACAAACAATGATATAAAAAATGTTTAGTGAAAGAAAGGATAGTATGACAGCTAGAATGTTACCAAGGGGCTAGGAAAGCCATAATTAGACCAATCAAACAAACAAAAACAAACAAACAAAAAATAAAAAAAAGGACCCTCAGTTTTAAAAAGAGGAAGGTTTGTGATATAAGTTATCCATGGATAACTTATATTCAGGGGTGTTTAAATGCCATAATTTTCAATAGTTTAGATATTCTTTCCATAACTTCAAATAAACTGCAAATAAAAAAGAGAGAAATCTGTTCTGCAAACCCTTTCTTTAGGGATAATATAAAAATATCACCCAGGATTAGAAATGCTTGCTGTTGGGGACGGAGGAGTGTGGTGACTATGAAATAGCTATAATCGATAGACTTAATACTTTAGAAGGGAGTAAGCCTGAAGGTAAGTCCCAAGGGAGGGAACGTAATCTTTGAGTAGCACTGATGACAAATCCTTATCAGAAGAAAAACTTAACATGTGCTCAATGTAAAAAGAACCAGTTGCTCCTGTGGACTTTTAGATAACAATATGTATTTAATTTTTAATAACTTTCAATAATTTCTTTAAAAAACTAACATGGGATTGAGCAAAACAATAAAAAACTCATAGACACAGATAACAGATTGTGGGGGGGGTGGTAGAGGGTGGAGGTAGAAGATAATGTGAGGGGGATAAATGGTAATGGAAAAAATACAATAAAAATTATAAAAACTAATGCTAAAATGTGTATTATTTATAAACTATGACAAAGGTTTTTCAGTGAGAAATCAAAGCCAATTTTTTTTAAACTATAGCCATGATTTAAATATTTCATTTAAGGCTTACTTTTAAGAAACTTGCTATTCCATGGTTCACATAAAATTGGATATATAAGGGAGAGACAATTATTCACAGTGCAAGAAACTTTTTAAAAAAACTTTTTATAGAATAGTGTCTTTAAAAAAGAATACTTTCAATGCTATGCTCATTTACAGAAAGGGACAAGACCAGAAGAACTAAAGTGTAAGAGGTCTCTTGTCAGTTAAATAATTAAAAATGTAGATAAAGCATTTCTTAAGTTATAAGATAATGAAGTTATTTAATTTTCTGAAAATTAGTTTCAGTGTAATTTTTCAAATATATGTATTTCTTACTGGGAGGATAGTTAAACTTACTTTCTTTCATGGTTACTTATGCCTTTTGCCTCGTTGTTGGTGAAGAATGCTGGAATAAATAAAGAAAATGAGCCCTGGCTGGTATGGGTCAGTGGGTTGGATTCCAGCCTGCGAACCACAGGGTCGTGGGTTCAATTCCCCAGTCTGGGCACATGCCTGGGTTGTGTGCCAGATTCCCAGTAGGGGGCGCATGAGAGGCAACCACACATTGATGTTTCCTTCTCTTTCTCCCTCCCTTCTCTCTAAAAATAAAGTAAATTAAATCTTAAAAAAAAAAGATACACATCGTATAGGAAGCATATTCTGGTATGACTTTACAGCTGTGTACTTAGTTTTGCAGGAGTCTGTTTTCAGATCCCTACTCAAATGAATAAACTTAGGTACTGGGTTTTGTTATTTAACTTTGGAGAAAAACATTGTTATAATTAATCTTTTTCTGTTACTAGCCCTTGTCAGCTAGTAGAAAACTTAATTCTGTATAGAATTTCATTTCCATTTTTATTATTTCTTGGTATTGTCATACAGTCATTGTTTTAAATTCAGAATGGACTTCAGGAAGGCCTGTAGGGGATTGAAATAGCCAGTATTAATGTAGGATTTTATTTTTCTCATTGCTGAATACTTGGTATCCAGTCTAAAAATTACCAAACCTGTTCACCGCCTTTCACATTTTCTATCTAAATCCAAAATATTAATGAAATAATAGTTTCATAATTTATGCCCTTAACAGTAGTTTGTTTTGGATTTTTTTCCTTTTAAAAATAACATGGGAACATTAATTAAACATTTATTGAAAAGACTAAAAGTAGCATGTGAAATGTCCTTTTTAAATTAGATTACGCATAATTTATATATATATATTTGCATAGGATAAAGCTGGAAGAAGGTACTCAAATTTTAATTTTGGTAGTCTCAGAGTAGGAGTATTTGGAGAAGATTTTAATTACACTTGATTTTGTTTGTTTATGTCAGCAATTTTCAACTGATATGCCACAAGAATTTTTAAAACATTCAATACCTGACTGTTTAGTCAGGGGCACTGACCTCTTTTCAACTTAGATTGTCAAATAAAAAAGTGACAACAACCAACACAACAATAGCCAGCCAGTGTGAATGAAACAAAATTATACCTAATTTTTTGTCGGGTCAGCAAAAAATGTAATTTTTGGTGTGCTGCAGAACTTTAGTAGTTTATTGTTCCATGAGATGAAAAAAAGTTGAAAATTGTTGGTTTATATGTCAGACTTAATCATTATTAATGTATTGTAAAAATTATAAAAATTTAAAAAGTAAAATACTTTGTACTTATGTCTGACAGACTCCAAAGTGATTAGTTTCTTTCTGGAATGAGCAAAGTGGAGTTGACTGTAGCTCTCAGCATAGGGAATCTAAATGTTAACAGCCAAGGTAAGTAATACTGCAGTGCTGCATATAGGGTGGAATAGTAGGTAAACCAAAATGAAAACATTTTTCATCCAGGTGACTTGAGTTTCATGGTTATTTCCAGAACAGGGTAACAAATTCCTATTTCATAACAAGTAAATTAAAACATTTTCACATGAACCTGCAGCTCTTACTACTTTGGAGTTAGCACTCTACTCTCTTTTCTGCTTTTATTTCCTGTTAAAAATTAAGAACAGGAGTGCCCTAATTCCAGTAACTTTTCAAAGGGAAGATTTGTAGGTTACAGCTGAACTTTGAGGATCTGAGTAAGAGGAACAGAGTGAATCTGAAAATTTTAAGTACTCCTAGTTATGCATATGTCCTTTTAGAAATTGTAAGACCCTGTACCCATCAGGAAAATAGTGTAAAATACTCACTCCAATTAGTTATTTCATAGCATGGTGAGATTTGGGCAGGATAGTATGCTTCTCACGCATTGATTTTTCAAAATGCTTTTTCTCAGAAGAAAAGCAGCTGATGCTGTTACTTTATTTTTTAACAAGATTTTATTTACTTAATTTTTTTTGGGAGAGAGCAAGGGAGGGAGAAAGAGGAGAGAAACATCGATGTTTGAGAGAAAGATCGATCTATTTGTTGCCTCTTGCACACCCCTAGCTGGGAGGACCTGGTCCTCAACCCAGGCACATACCCTGACTGGAATCAAACCTGCGACCTTTATGTTTGTGGGAGAATGCTCAACCCACTAAGACACACCAGTCAGGGCTCAGCTGCTGCTTTTAAAATAAAACATTTGAAATAGGGTATTTCTGTCTTTGTAATTCTCACTCAGTTTGATTACTGTTGTAGACTCTTTTGATATCTTTAAAGCTGAAAATCCAAGAAAGGTTTCTTAAGTATAACACCCAGTGGTTTAGGTATTTGTTGAAAAGAGTCAGTTCAGTTCATCAGATTCTCTGTCATTATGTGTCATCCATTGGAGGGTGTCTGTCTGCTGTGAGTATCTAAAAAATCAGATTATTATAGAAAGTAATATAGTAAATATCCACTAGCCAACCCAGAATTAACAAATACTAGCATTTTGGCATTTCTTACCCTTTTAACATTATTCTAAAAGGGAACCAAAATCTCAAAACTTTTCTTTTACATCAGTCATCCTCTTTCCGCTTCAGAGACAGCCATTATTCTTATTCTTATATTTATACTTTTATTATGAATGAATATTTATATAAACTATATGATTCTGTTTTAAAAATGTATAAGTAGTATGTTGCATTAGTCATTCTACAACTTGTGTTCTTTTTTCATAACGCTTTTCTGTTTTACTGTTTTCATACTACAATCGCAAACTCATGTTTTCTTCTATTTTTTTAATTAACATTTGTTTGAAATATGTTAAGACTGTTTTTGTATTAGAAATCCTGTTTTTTGTGGGGTAGTTTCCTTGTTCTCAAATGAAAGCAAGACAAAGGCAGTGGGTTCTTAACTGATGAGCAAAGCTGAACTCTGGCAACCCTTTCCGTCCTCTTAAGTCTATAGCAGATTGCTGTCTTACTTATAAACATTCTTAAGTTGTACGGCTAATTTTTATGCTAGTCAAGATAAATGAAGCAATATGTTGAAGATCTAATGGAAATCATGTCAAAAATAATTGTTGCACTTCCAGTGGAAAACAAAATGCTCAGTGTTTCAAGTAGCAGAAACGTAGTTCCTTTTTCAAGGGTGTACAACCTATTGGCATCTCTGGGCCACACATTAAATACACAAACACTAACGAAGACTGATGAGCAAAAAGAAGATTTTAAGTAAATTTACAATTTTTCTGTTGGGTCACATTCAAAACTGTTCTGGGTTGCATGTGACCCGCAGATAGTGGACCGTGGGTTGGACACCGCTGTTGGCTTTTTTTTCCTTCAGTTTTAAAGCCGTTACTGTTTAGTAACTGACCAGATTACAAAAATGACCGTGGTAGATACCATAGTTCATCCTTCTAACAAACCTGTTGATCATCCTCCCTGTTAACTAGCATCTCTACCTTCTACAAAATGAGTGGTCTTTTTCTTATCCCACCTCGTGGAGAAGATAATTTGAAGGACCACAGGAAGTTGTTTGCTTCTTTGAAGCGTTTTCCAGCAGTCAGTTCTCATGAATTAGATCCTCCATGCAGTTGATGCCATTTTTACCAAGAGATTGAGCAATTAATGCGGTAGCTGTCAGGGCAATTCATTTTTTGTTGATTTTGCTATAACCACGCATGTAGATCAGTTCACGTACTGACTTCAGGTTTGAGTACCCACATGCAGTGTATAGTTCCACAATCCTCAGCATGAAGATCT